>UZAN01042841.1:20156-35080 GCA_900618425.1 Echinostoma caproni
GTGGTACAGTTTTCGGAGCAACTCAAGTCTGGGCGAATGACTACTCCCAGATCCTTCTCGGCTGGAGCATGAGGCAGAGCTTCGTGTCCGAAAGTGTAGGAAAAACGACCATTGTGAAGTAGTGATAGGACGCTGTATTTGGCAACATTTATTTCCATATCATTGGAGACAGACTATCTGTGGGTTTCGTCAAGTGCGTACTGGAGATCAAATGAACCTTCTGGTTTGTTATTGCCCTACATATTTTGGCATCGTCTGCAAACAGTAGGGTTTTCGTAGTCCGAGAACGTCCGGAAACTTCGGAAAATTGAAGCATTTTAGAACCCAGTCACTGGAAGTTCAACCAGTTAACTGCAATACTGTCGGTTTGAAGGGACCGAAGCAGCTTTTTAACTACAGCCGACCTTCCCAAATCATTCTGGCCTATTTTCGTCTCATTTGGTGAATATGTCTTTGAAAATTTGATGGATAATTGACTCATTTCCCCAATAATCTGAACCAGTATGTTCTGGCCAGAAACAATAACACCGCATCTAGCACATGTCCAGTTCACGAGCAAATCTTGACTACGGGTGGGAACTTATTTTGCGTTCTGGAACAATATGGTGAGTCTCAATCGATCACTCAGACAAACGGTCTGCTATTGTCATACGTTTCCGAATCTCAAATGAAGGGCCTGCTTTACGTGTGAGCGGCTAGAACATCAACACTCAGCAAGCGTAGCTTAAGATACACTTACAAAGACTGAGCCATCCAATGGACAAAACGAGATTTTCCCGATTTAATTTTAACCCAACGTTTTTCCTCATAACACAGACAAGTTTTGATCAAAGATTAAGTTATTTCGTTTGGGCATTGAACCACCGCCAAAACTGTCTACTTTTGTTTCTACAGCTCTCCCTGTGTTACCCAATGCCTAGTAACTATCAGGCAACCCAGAACGTCCCAGCTATAGGATTATTATCCACACTAAGTTTGTTGCAAACTGAATCGACAATTCAAAAATCGGCGCGGGGACCATCCTCCAAACCGCTGACTAAGCCAACCGATGACGATGGAGTGAAACAGAATTTGGTGACTGGAGCACGAGCATCCAAATTGGCCAAGTACGAGACCCTCGGTTTCCGAATTCATAACACCGCCGCCGGGAGCAGCAACAGCGGAGCTGAAACCCGGTTGATCCTGCGGCCGCAAACCGCTCCGAGCGATCTCTATCCAGTCTATCGATTTTATAGTCCAGTTGCTAGAGCATATTTGACCGCATCTGAAGAGGATCGTCTGATAACGGCCAGCATCAAAAATCCATTCAGCGCGTTAAGTAAGTCAAAGAAAAACCCTTGAACGGGTATTCACTAAAATCAACCATCTCCACCGATCGTATGATTAGCCTTGTGCCTGGACAACTTTTCCTACACAATGGTCGTCTTACTGATCAATTTTTTAATAAGTATTGAATAAGACAATCGAGCCTTTAGAGCTGCACTTGAAAAACCAATGTTTCAAGGTACTTTCAAAAATTTAAATTGTATTTAATCGATATACTATCCCACATGTGATAAGCAGTTCTGGTGATTTCAGACAATGCAGAGGATTGCAAAGCTCGCTTAATCTGGCTCATTGAAAGTCTAGAAACCACGAACTTGATGATTGGCAAATTTCCCTCCAAAATCGATTTTTCTCGATATAACCACATAACATACGATTAAGTTTATCAACGAAACCTGATATTGTTTATTTGATAATTTGTTCGTTTCAATTACTATTGCCTTTCTAGACAGTATGCGTTAGAATGTCTGATCTTTTTGTGTGAAACCGTTTCGGATGCACAGGTGGTTGCCACGTAAAAGATTATAATATGGAGTTTCAATTTCTCACCTCACCCCCATCCCAGGGTAACCAAATCAGTGCGCCAAGTGGCAAAAGAATCAGTCTGAACAGTTTGTGGACTTTTGATGCATGATATTTGGAGTTGGTAGCGAGCTTGTATAAACTGTTATCAAAGATAAACGGTTGAGCGTTTCGCGACACAATGCAATGCTTGTTTCTATATTTGAAAGCCGATCAATAACTAATGAGCTTTCTGCATTTTTAGTGCATATTATAAATTAACCATACAACTTGCTGTGTTTGTATTGATTAATTGGATGCTAAACAGTGCTAATTTCCTTCCATTGAACCGTGAAGTCCTACTGGCTAATTTTCCCGTCTCTGTTAATGGATCGTAATTCCGCCCTGTAACACACTCCTCACCCTGTGTCTGACATTTCTTGTTTCATGATCACTGTATCAACAACTGGGGTTTCGCCAATCCCTTGAATTCATTTCTTTTTTCTCTTTTGGCACTCCTAATTATGGCGAAAAACAACCGAAAAACTGCACGAAATGTAGTCTGCCTTGGAAAGTAGAAGCAACTGCGCGCTTGTGTTCCTCGTACCAAACCGATTAATTAGTTGTTTGTAATTTACGTTTGGGTCCTCGGTCGTTTTTATTCACCAAATAACTACTTTTTTTAACTTCTTTTGATCGCTTGAGCGCAGTGTAATTGAAATACAGGTATTGACCAAACTCGTGCAACAACACATTTGTTCCTCTTAATGCTTTGTTTTTCCATACTCAGTAAAGGGGTTGATTATGATGATATTACTTCACATCAGAAGCAACATATCTGATATAATACCCACCTATGCCACTGATTATGCCATGCCACATGCCATTAAAATGTAAAGTTTCGCGATTTTGACGATGGTTGCTGGTGTATCCGTTGTGAAGTAACAAAGTCATCGTATAAAACATAACTAGAATTTATCTGGTTAAATGACTCATAGACTTCATACAGGTAATACACTTTCATCTCGTCCATGTTCCGTTTGCTCTTCTTCATTTTTGAGCACTGCAAGCAGTCATTTGGCTTGAAATTCACCAAGCTGATTGGGAAACAGAATTTGCCAGTTTCCTCTAAGATACCACCCACCTTTACCACTGACGACCAACGTCGAGATAGCTAACTTATCCCTGTTTCTGATACAGGGAAAAGTTTTAGATTAAATAAAAATCCCATCTGCTTCGCGGTAATTGAACGAATTTAACAGCACACTTGACCTCTCCAGAGACTGCATAAATTTGAAAAAATAAATTAATAAACCTAATAAACACTCACATGGAACAAAAAACATTCATTAAAAAGAATGAATTCCCATGCTGCTTTGCCTAAAGTATTTCCAAAATCTCAACCGTAACTTTCGAACCACTATAAATTTTATCGCAACACTCAAGGTCACGTAAATTCAAACCATGATACAAGAACTACAGTTTGCCCAAAACCATCAATATAAGTACGATATTGAAGACTGAAATGTAGTTCCAAAATGAGAGGGATTTTGCACGAATTTAATCCACAGCTGTACATATCTGAAGCGATTTCTAAGTTAACTTTGTGTAAATATAAATAACTCGTAAAATCGTTTAAACAAAAACATCCCTTTGGAAATGGTCACTCGGAAATCCGGCAGAAGTGCACGAGGTTCCAAGCATCCGAGGCTAATGTTTCCTACTGTTTGTTTGGCTCAGCAAAAATTTATCAATTTATCGATTTTTTTAACTACTAAAATTTACCTGAACAGTAGTTATCGTGAGTGAAAAAATACATTTACTTTCTCCCCTAGCTACTCAGGCTTAGCTATTAAACAACTACTGTTAAACCGTTTGTTGATAGGTGAATGAGCAAAGAGAAAGAGGGTAGGAGTGGCCGGAAGACTATCCCGAATCAAGGGCTGAATGGAAACTACCTCCCGCCCCCCTCTCCCCGCTCTAATGGACTCTACTAGAACAAATAAAATAGAAGTTTTAATTTTCATTAATCTATTTTCAAATGAATGGGAAGAGTCGTATTGATTTCAATTTAGGTCTCATGCACTCAAGAGTAGTTGGATAATCTATCGATCATTGATTTTGAGAGATCATCCCTCTGACCTCGGTTGGCTGGCACATTTCCAGGCGCATGTCTTTTACCCGAGGCACCGAATTCACATCTCGAACGGGGGTTTGGGTACGAGGAGAGCGGATGAACTGAGGATCGTGTGTGAAGGTGAATTATGATGCACGGTGGTTGGTTAAAATCAATATGGAGACAATCCATCCGTTTTCACTTGTCAAACGTTGAACAGATTTAGCACAATGTTTGAGTCGGCCAATCAAACGGCTATCCTTTCGCATAAATAAAATCTCAACCATGTCAATGATTGCTTGCGTTTTTCTCCGATCTCTTTCAGTTGAATGGGAATGGATCAGTGTGCCGACATATTCCGGCACCTATATGAGACATGTTCATTCCCAACGCTACTTATGCTTCAATAAAAACGGACGCCCTATCTTGTTGGTAAGTTTAATTGATTAATTGTTCCGGCTGAACCTGTTCGTTTCTGTTCAGAAAATATCTTCGAGATTCCATTTGGTCGATTTCACAATGAGTTGCTTTTGACTTTCGGCATCATTTACAGCGCCATTAAACACGGGAATGTTGTCGTTTTAAACAACTTGCGATCATTCACCGCGTATAACTCATTCAATAAATGATAATTGTAGTCGATGGAAATTTGGTGACGCAATCAATTCTACTCAAATCGTGCAATTTGTCTAGCTCATGAAAACCTCCATCATTCCGTGTTTATAACACATGACGCAAATCAACAATCCCCAGAACCAAGCGTCCTAACCAAGCATTGCACCCAATTATTAAAACCACGTTTTGGGTTTGAATCTCGATCAATTCGGTGGATTAGTACTGATGATGATTCCCAGTAAAAAATGGATCACAATCACCCTGTCTGAATACCCCTTACATTGGGAAATATTAACGAAGAACATGTAAAACTGTTGCCGTGAAAGGTAGATAATTTTTGGAGATTTTGGTTTGATTTAATATAGAGTCTCTCTGTTCAGGCAGGCAATATCATTCATGACTGTAAAAAAGGAAAAGAAATCACATTNTTTTTTCATCTTTTTTTCTATTAGATCAGACAGAAAAACTAGCCGAGTTCCACAGGAACGACGCATCCGCTAATGTTAACTTCCGAAGCACTGTCTATTTGTCCTGTTACCTTAGAAGCCTTTCAGGTGATAATTCTAGGATTGTGATAAACAGCTTGAAACATCTTACAAAATTACAATGAAGACTGACTAGTCACAATCAGTTTTGCACTACTTTTTCTGCCTCACAGAAAAACGCTTACTTCCCTCGATGTTTGTTACGAATCAACGCGTTTGTGAACGTATCCAGTAAATTTCACAACTCCATATCACGGGATCGAATAATGCCTGGTACCACACTCAACCTTCGCGGGACAAGAACTGTACCGAAATCACATAAATCCGTGTCCAATTCTCTCAGTCATTCCATCACGGTAAACGTTACCGAGCACAAACATGGTCTAAATCATAACAGTACAGGTCTGATCTCCGGTAAATCCCACAGTGGCTCCATCACTCGCGTGAAACAGATCAGTCGTGAAGTGCCCCGAATCGGTCCCGTGCCCGTACCGCAACTTGTCTGGATCGGTACCGCGGCTCATTTGCCACCTTGGCGAGTTCAATTCTGTGCCAGTGGACTTCCATTCACACAGCTGAAACCGGGACACGGTCGATGTCCTTTTTTACACTTACCCCGACTATCGGAGGTGTTTATTTTGCAACCGAAAATTTCAGCCAGATGCATGTCTGCTTGTCGAATTCCGGAAGGAGTGAGAACGAAAAACGTAACCCATGGTGGTGTTGAAAAATGTCCGAAAGAATGTTTACAGGAAGGCGTATCTCACCTGATGGGTAGTGGTAAAGTTTCCCGGGTGAACTTTACCGGTATTTCGACCCCTCACTAGTGAGTGACCATCCAGATCACGATGTGTGTGTGTTTGGGATCGGGATGCAGTACAACCAATTGAAATTCCACAAATATATTCCTCAAATATTTTCACTGTGAGATAATATCAAGCTTTGTGATTTCGTATGTACCAGACAATGCCCTGGAAAGGGGTGAGTGCAATGCGAGACAAAATCACGTACTGCTGGCTGGCATTCCTCCCGGTTTCCTTCAATTACCTCCAACTGTTTTTTTTTATACCTCAAACGAATTCCGTAAGGTAGTTCTTTGGCCACTTCCCTTTGCTTTACTCGTTTCTAACTGATGTCGTTTATTTTAAGACAAACAAAAGGAAACCACTCACCAGTCTCCAAACTATCAACCCGGTTCACCTCGTTTTCATTCTTCATAGGCTTCTTTCATCAATTGTCTGTTCTGTGTTTATTATCTGTCGGAGAGGTGGGGTTGTGAGTTTTCAAACTGTCCTTTTTGTTCCGACCTAAACAAATCTCGGTGGTTTTGTGTGACGCAACGGAAAGCGGGACATTCCGATTTGTGTACGCATTTCTTTTTTTGACGGGGGGTTAAAAGCGGGCATGGGGTGGGGCGAAGTGAGGAGGGATTTTGTGAACAAAACAATAATTTCCTGTGTTGAAATTTCTGTCACGATGAATTTTCCTCTTTTTTTCATGCTATTGACTTATTTCTATTGAACATGTGCAAAATACTTGTGTAAAAATTGGGCCTGTTCTTGTATTTACGAAAAATGTATTATGCATGAGTAAAACAGAGTGTTTCATTCCAAATATGGGTGTACTGGTGGTTGTGCTAATAATATGAAAAGATAATCCGGTATAACAACACTGCTAGAGTAAGGTGTCCTGGACGATTTCGTTGCATCTCAACTGGTACCTACTGCAGACAA
This sequence comes from Echinostoma caproni, assembly GCA_900618425.1. Classification (NCBI taxonomy): domain Eukaryota; kingdom Metazoa; phylum Platyhelminthes; class Trematoda; order Plagiorchiida; family Echinostomatidae; genus Echinostoma; species Echinostoma caproni. The sequence goes on from UZAN01042841.1 coordinate 26,933, forward strand.
ACATAATTTTTATATTGGCTTTGGGAATGGATTACAAAATAAACACATGTGAATGGAGGGAAGCGTCACCAAGGTACAGTCAAGGTGATGAACAAGTCTTTTTTGTTGACACAGAATTGGTTTTCATCGATTGATTGCAATTGTCTTTGTAATCTTGAACATTCTAGCGTTAGTAAAAATCAGTCCAAATCCTTTTTCGCTACAAACGAGGTGTGTTGCATCATGAACAAGTGCTTGGCAATCGATGAGCTTGGTGTTCTGTAGGCACGATCTTTACCGGTTACCTGTTGAGTGGACCTTGATATGGCAACCTGGATTTGAACCCAGTTCGGAATATGTTCTAAAACCCGATTACGTAATTGACTTCTGCTCTGCCTGTGTAAATGTCTCCGCACCCCAATTGGAATTGACAGATTACGTTGGAGTTGGTGTACAGAGGTGGGTGCTCTTAAATAATCAGTAATGGACATTTAAATACACATTATAACAAACAGAAGTCAAATAATGCGAGATGTTAAAAGGTCTTTTAATCTCACCCACCCAAGGTGCTGCAATGTAGAAATAGTCTACTATTTAAATAAAATCGTTTTCGTAACCACGGTTATTCAAACGGGGGTGAAGTCAAAGGATGCAAGAAATCAATTCCTGATTCAGTTCAACAGTGATTTGATTGATTGTTTCAGAAATTTGGATTGTTTCAAACGTTTCATTAGTCCCACAGGGTTGGAGCCGAAGCTAAACTATTAGGACTCGAATCTCTCATTCCTTGTTTATTCTTATTGTTAGTCATATTTAACGTTGCGTAATGGCATGATTACGAATAACTAAAAACTAGCTTATTCGCCACGTTGTTGTTCTCAATGGTTCAGAAATGTTTGTGCACACAAAATGAGAATACGCAACTTGATTAGCATCACCCGGTTAAATACTAAGACCCTGAGATCTATGTGAAGTAGCAACGGCTTAAACGACGATGTATGCAGTATCCGTCATAGGTTTTGTGTTTGATGGCCCTGGATTTCTTTTTTTATCAGACTGACCTATGAGATCGATCGGTGTCATTGTGGTAACTGTTCGGTCATGTGTTCGAACACCCATCGTAACAGAGACCGATTCGCTCTGCGGTGCTGTCAGCGGGTGAACTGCTAGACGACATGTGAAGCAGAATTGTCCGCTGTACTTAAGGAAGTGTCTGACACAATGCCACCTGGATCTTCATACTCACGTCCTTCATTCGCGGATTACCTTTGAAGACCAATCTGGGGAAGAAGCTTTTATCCGGCACTTCGCAGGCGAGATCAACCGATGAGCCTGATTCTCTAGGGCGATTCATAAATTTTCTCAGATAACCATTATCCAATAGTGTCCTTCATAAAAAGTGCTCTTTTTTCTGAAGTGTGTCAGAAGCTCAAATATTCCGATGGAATAGAGTTGGCACCAAACCTATTTTGCATGCTCTAGAGAATTTTAACTAAGATCTACTCCATATGGTCTTTTGGTAGACATCTTTGCAAGGTTTCCCTCTAGTCTCCTTGTGGTTTCGACGAAATCAGCACCAATTGTCAAATGTCTTTTAACCAATTGTAAAAGTATATCAGCTAGGGTTGGGTCCCCTAGGACGGCTACATTGTCAATTTGCCTGGGAGTTGTACTTTCAAATTCAAAATGTACGATTCGCTCAGTACACAAAGTGATAAGGTCTTTCCAGCATTAAAGGGAAGTGAAGGTAAGTGAATGTACTCTAAAGAGCTATAATCACACAAAAATTCTACTGTCTCATGCAAGAGGACGTTTGTGAAAACGGCAACAACTGCAATGTAACATATTTGACGAGAGGCCTGAATAAAATATTGCTAATAAGTATGAAAGTTCGAAAAAGTTTTTACCAGAATGAAGTGTCAGGAGTTTACGACTACGATCTACCGGCCATCAAGTCATTTTGTGGCATGGTGAATTCTGCACGCATCATGTTGGTCTGAGTAAAGTTCCTGCTTGTGGTGGATCTTGAGTACACCTCTCATTTATGGTGTTCCTGTTCCCCTTAGGTTCCAACTGAGCCGAAGAAAAGAAACCTCCAAATGATCGTAGACTATGAGGTTTCCCAGTAATTGCGATTTGTGCGTAATTGATGTTATCGTGTGTACTGGTCAGATTGAATTTGCTCTCGCTCGACAATATTCGGCTCATTTTTCTAAAGCCATTTTTTATTCCTGACGACGAATTAAAAACGATTTTTGGATCTCAGAAATTCGAATTCGAGCATCCTCAATTCATTTGTGGCTTGATAGTGTCATGCTGTGTGGTAAGTTGTTGTCTTATGGGTGCATACAGGTATGAGTGCAAAACGTTCACCACTATTTATCGGATATCAGTCGGTTTTTCCCGCCCAATTCGTTCGAAGATATTTGCCTGATCACACAGGTTTTCGAACTCCACTTTTATTTGAAACGCCATCACCTTCTTTTGGGTAGAATCTTAAAGTTCAAAGTATAGGTTGTGGTGTTGTGAACGCAACTGGGGAGAGATTGTGGATATGTCCCTTTTCGGAACGTGAACTGTGCAGTGAGGTCGGCATGAAGCATTTCGCGACTTGGGTTTTGTCTTCGAAATAGTCATTTTAGATTGGTTTTCATACTTAATAAGACAGAATACACTAACCCAAAATCAGTCAAAGTTTTATTATGGAAATTACTTACAGGCTCATGCTGCTCTAGTCCCCATAGGATATTTACACAATTGAATCATTTCACGGTCAAAAAATCACTTAAACTTCTAGATAGGAGATAATAGAGAATGTAGGCTTCAATGCTCTTGCCTTAATGGTGTAGCAATGTGAGGTGTACCAAGGTTTCATTAAGTCTCCGCTTGAAAGACTCAGTACTTGCTTCACAAACGATATGAGATGGATGGGTTTCAAAGTACTGCACACTCTGACTTCAAAAGAATGGCACTGGCATTTTAGTCAACACTTGGAATTAGTGACTTGAAACCTTGTCCCCTAAGGTATACATTGTTGGGTGCCATGAGCAGCTGCCGACATGGATGGTTTGGGTTCTCCAATATTTGCTACGTCAAAATCGAGTCTCCCCGAATTCGGCGGTACTGAGCAGAATATAGTCTCAACGATCGTAATTTCTCCTCATAGGTGAGGTAATGCAATCGATTGACCATCTTGATGGCCATTCTTTGAGGCGCTCAAGCATCTGGCGACCACGTTGCAACCATGGGTTCCAAGCTTGGATGGCGTACTTTGTGTTATCGAGTGTAAACTGATAGCAAATTTGGGAACAGTGCTAATTCAAACTGACCAAATACTTGCCTAAGTAAGCCGACATTCTTCACAGCAGCATTACCGCAATTGATGGAGCAGTTTAAATCTTCTTGAACAATAGTACCTAAATCCTTTTCACTTGGATTATGTGATACCTGCTGATTTCGGAGGAAATAAGAGAATATTCTCTTGTGGCTTAGGGATAGGACTTTGCATTTAAAAACGTTGTAGAAGAACCATTTTTGTGGTGCGATGAACTTGTTCAAACGGGAATTAGCTGAGTCCAACTGGAAATCGGGGTTGTTCTAACTAGACTGACTTCCAACTTCTCTTGCAACAGCAATTTCGAGTACCGCCCTAAAGAATTGCCCGAGCAAATAAATACATTTTAAATACCATCATTGTGTATCTGAAACGTTTGCTCTACCTGAAAGCACTGGGAAACTGCCCAGGAAGAATTAGGCATACCCGTAAAACGGGAAAAAAGATACTAACCGAATAACACAAAACTTTTGAAAGCTATTGCTATTTCATCATACTTTATATTATAATTATCAGTAGGAAAAGTCATTACGTAATACGACAAAAGTTACTCTCCAGGTCCCTGACCGGAATTTCCTCATACTTTAATCCCTACACGTATACACTGGTTTGCGATCTTACCCAGGTAGCACGTCTTCGGCTAAAGGCGCGCTAATAGCCGGCTACAATGAGCTACATTTTTGAAAATTCCGTTTTATGATTTCGGTCTTCGCTGTTCTCTAAGCCCTTTTAAACCCCATATTTTCTCGCAGTATCACTATCCCGCAAGGGAATTAAGCACATATTTTGTAATGGCTACAGCGCACTTTATTGACCAAATGAGTGAATCCATTTTATCTTCCCTCACGCCTAGTATATCATGTTAACCATAATTAGGAGTATCTTCAAACTAGCTCCTACTGTAATCAAAGGCTTTCATGCAGATATTTGGCGTATTATGGAAGATCATTTATTCGCTGATATATATTATAAAAGTAAAAAGTACATCACATTTACTGTTCAGTACTTTGCTGTCGCAATTTTCTCACGGCAATTATGTTCACCTTATTTTTGAACCAACTGCGAATTTCACGTTCAACACAATCCATTGGAACATCGATAAATCTGGGGTTCGTCCGAAAAGCATCTAATAAAGTAATGCATATCTTATTATAATTACTTGCCGAAAATACGTTTAATAAACAAACGACCGGAAATTTGTATTTTCCCATGTTTTCCGGTGTCATTTATCCGCAGAGCTAACGAATCATGCAGTATCGTAGACATGGCGCGTTCCACTGTATGTGCCACATCTGTCCTGCCCATTTGCATCCATTGTTTTCATCTAAGCACTTAATTAGAAAACATAATGTAAGCTTACAAATTTGTCAGATGAATTATCATCTGACAAAGTTAGTTTCAATTCTTCCGCTTGTCACACCTTTTTGCATGGATTATGGACAACAGAAAACGATCTGGTTGATTTTGGACGCTTGTAATATTGCGATGTCATCATGTCTGTTATTTCACCAAGAATATTGTCATGGAAATCCGGACGTCTCATGGATATTTGAATTTATTTACAAGGTTAAATTCACATTGAAGGAAATGGGCTGCACTTATAAAAGAAAAAGTATTGTGAATAAAACACATGTTCCACTATTAATTTACCTATAGACCTTGGACACCTTTTCCGTGTTCATAAAGATTTGCCTCACCACAAACAGGATACTTAACCTGTTACATCCGTTGTTTTCGTATGTGATAAAATGTCCGACGAGATATGGATGACATTTTAAGAAGCTGAATGAAATTACGTTTATTGCGTGATTACTGAAATAATTCTCGGAAACAATTTGATAATGGAACGAAAAACAGTAACAATGAAATAAACTTATCAAAAGTTTTACTTACTATCTGATGGACGTTAAGAAATAAGAACTTCGGCACAGCAGCAGTTAACGACAACCCAGCCGTAAATAAAAAAGTAATCGTTGAAGTTTGACTCCAAAAATACAGGAGCTTTGATTGATTTAAGAATGAAAATGAGTAATCAGACCAAAAGCAAATACGGTAAAATACGGCTTAGTAACGAATGTAGCTGATTCAGTTCATAAATAGCTCTTTTTAGCCGATCGATGCTCTGCGTTGTGCTACCTGGGTAGAGGAGGATGACAGAATGATTGTGTTTTGTGTGATCATGGTCATGGAAGGCCGAGAACTCTTACATATCGCTTTTGTGTGCACAGAGGGAGGGGGAGATTTAAAGGCGGATTCTGATCACTCTCACTGTGGCCACAATATGTCCCCTAATCCCATTAGATCGACGGCTATGGAACAATAAAGGGATGAAACGCCATGGTCACAGCATTCCCGTATTTTGACTCTACTAGGTGTGAAACGATCGGACTGGTAATGATTTTAGTCACTGCAGTAGTCAAAGTAGGTACGTATTACGGATCACGAATCACAGTCGCAAATGAAACACTAAATCACAGAGGCAATGGTACACTGGGACCTCCCTTCACGTAGACTCAGGAAAAAGGCCACAGCATTAGTGGTTCTTTTATTACAAAAAACCAATGAGATTGAATAACGTGTACAAAGGATTCTGATTGGTTATACAGGTCTCCACCAATGACCTGCTTGTAGTCTTGACGTTAAACCTTTTCTGTCTGAACCGCACGACTTCTGTCTGGTTGGTGGGCACGATTGGTCTGTGGTTCGCTGTCCAGAAACTGTAACACGCCTCTCTTCGTGATAAGCATTATCCTGTAGGCTAGGATCACTCCCTATTGATGGACCAAGCTGAGTGGTGCATGTGGTGTACTCCTTAGGATAAAAAGACTGTTTGTGCAACCAGAACAAATTGTCCCATAGGAACAGGTAAATGGTACACGTATGATGTGGCCAATCATTAACTGAAACGTTTGTCATGCATGCCGGTGACCGAGTTGATTGATCGATCCACTGGTTGATTCGTTAACTGTTTGAATGCCCGCTCGACCGCAAGAGGGTGCCGTGTGACACTTGAGCCGTTTGTCGATCTGCCTGACTATGTCCTACGTGTTGTCCACTGCTGCTTGCTCACCGCCCTACGAACCGGCTACATGTGTGCCTATTACAATAAATGTACTGCCTAATTCACAGCATGTTTATTTACCTACTTAACCGGGACACAACAACAGAGAGAGAGAGAGGGAGACTACAGAAACATGCAATTGATCTCTGAGCTTAGAAAAGAACATAACGCGGAGCTTCGTTGGGAGAAATTTCCCCCTCACCCCCTCACCCCCCTCATTTAAATCGGTCTAGGTGTTACCATCTCGGCAGTTACGTCGGCCTTAATGGGTAGCGATATGCAAGCCAGTTTCATTCCACCGGTATTAAACTTATTTAGTAACCGATGACAAATACTTGGGCGAATTCCTTACATTCTTGTGTCCAAATTTCGTAATGTTCAATAAAGTCACAAACAGGATGTAAAAATCCATGTACTGGAATATTTTATTTCTAAAGCACGGCGGTTAACTGTAAATGGTCAGAAGTAAAAACAGCACTTACCGCAGTAACGATTGTGTTTCCAAAACTCAAACGATCTATTTATTTGGTGCCAGGTAAGTCACCAACTACATGGTTCTCGGCGTGTTCGGTGAAAACCGGAAAATTTAATCACTGTGGCTAAAAAAAGGTGAAGCAATAGACTTGTTGCATTCTGACAGAAAATGTGGGATGCTATTCTCCACAATCAGTGATTCGAAAATGCACATTAATACTGGATGGTATTCGTCCCCGAGAATTTCCTGTGGTGCATTTCAAGAGTTGTGTTAAAACTGTACAGGTTTTCTTTACTTCCTTGATTAAATATTTTTTCTTCAGTAAAGTTTCTTGGCATTGATTTTATTACCGCTTTCATCCTATCCTCGTACGCGCTCCCATGTGTCTTCTACTTGCATGGCGTTTCCTTCCTTTCTGGGAGTATTTACTTGTCGAATTTCTAACCTCTTAGTTGATTATCTAGATGACAAAATGGAAAAAACGGCAGTGAGCCAACCGGAGTTAGTGCAGAGTAGACCAAACTGTCGGTCTCCATTTAAGATGATGTAGCCCAATTCATTTCAAACATCTTTTGAACCAATACAGATTAATTATTTCGCTCTTTAGAGCATAACAAACAGATAAAAGTATTCTAATCGGAACACAAAAATGGATGATCTACCCCAACGATGTGCAGTAAAACACTAACGAATCAATGGTAAATTCTGGTCGATTATTTTGTGTTGGTCGAATATCGCGCAAATGCTACATAAAATTTATTGGTAATCACCTGATTTTCATCACATCTATTTTGAGACTATGCTCACGGATGCTTGTCTGAAAATAGTCGTTTACGAGCAAATCAACTTTTTGGACCGATTTAACGGTGCTAGTCAAAATTTTGAAGTGATTTGCGGGTTCCAGGCCGGCCGGAAGTATCCTTGAAAGTGTTTCATTTTACGCTTGTAGAGTGGGTAACTGACTTATCAAAAGCCTCACTGGGATGCATATTGACGGTAATAATAAAGTTGGATAATTCAATGGTTTACCTTTTATTTTGATGTTTATGGGACGGAAACACATTGGGGGTGGAGGGGAGGTCAGAGTAGTGAGCTCAATCCCACTGTTAAGCCGGGACTTAAGTGTCACATTGCATGAAGAAGAGAAAATCTAAGAAATCGTTTTGAACGAGAAAGTTTCGGATCGGAGAGTTGTGCGTGGTCGACGTTTAATTGTCTGCTGCTACAACATGCGACTGGGCTGAGATGAAAAAGCCTTATCTAGTAGTAGTCCGGAACAGAACAGATGGTGAAAAAGAG
>UZAN01042842.1:9238-21476 GCA_900618425.1 Echinostoma caproni
ACTTCAATCCCATAAGCTCTTTTGAGCTGCTTTCTCAATCGTTTTAAATCAAGTGTTGATCTCATATCACCGGCGATGACAGTGCGAGTGTGGCTCGATACATTCAAACGCAAAAGTGCTCAGTATCTGGGATCTTCAAAGGCTCGATATTCTTTTCTTTTGTGTGTGTCGCGGGGGGAGGGGGTATTTTTGAATTAATTCGAGTTGGGTCAGAGTCATAGTTTGAATGTTTACCACGTGGTAATAGGTCAANATCAAACGATGTAAAATTGGTTTCTGATGCCAAATAAAAACCCGGTTTAAATAAGGTGCATTTCGTGCACAGTGACATTTCATAATTTGGGCGACACATACATTTAGTCACGATCGATTGCGCAATCGATTGTCCCGGATCACATCGCATTTACAAGCGTGTGCGAGTGTTCATGCACGCGTTTATACGCGTGCACAAACCATCAACTCTGTACGTATTGGTCCATTGAACTAACGCCGATCACCTATCTCATAATCATCGTTATCCGGTGAAATCACAGTTAGGGAGAAGACGTTTGCTTGACCGCATCTGTTTCACAGTTGTTTCTTTTGAACCAGATCACGTGCGGAACCGTAAACATCTCAAATTATTTCCTCGTTTGACTTTTTCTAGTCCTGATCGCGTGGGAAGAACGTGTATACACAGTGCTAAGTTTACCATGAAACCGATTCGCATATAATGAGAAAACCGAATCAATTAGAGATACTGCATCTTGTAGACTGAGTTTACCATGGATACTGCCAAAACCGAGAAAGATTCAGATAACAACACGCCAGTATCTATCTGTATTCAAAAGTTTTTGAGTGCTCAGATCAACTCCTAACACGCAGACTTCAACTATTTTGCATATCAGTAGTTAGTCTCCTCACCGTCCACCCCACCTAGCTGAGCGTTCGCCTGTATCGCTTTTTCCAATTCTGCCGGATAATTGTTTTGATATTGTTTCCCCGGTTTTCGTCTTCATGCATCTTCGTGTGGAAACTAGGGCATAGACACTTCGAGTTTGGGCAAATTTCAGTTGCTCCCTTTTCAAATCGCCTCATTTCTCTCATTTGTTCCAGTTCCCCAACCAAGTTATTGTTCAGGTGCTGTTTGGGATACAGGAGGGAGTTATCTGGACGATATACCGTTTTTACATTGGGGGGGGGGGGGGTGAGTGGGATTGTCAAGTCAGACGACGCGGGCGCGCGCGCTAGAGAGAGAAAGAGCGAGAATATAATCAGGGTGTAGGCTGGTGTGGATGATTGAATTTATTCGTGGACACTGTGAGAGTGATTGACCACAGAGGGAAAAAGACTATAGTAGGCAAACTCGGAGATTCGGAACAATCTGGACCAAATCTGTTTCTGTGCGATTCACATCGCATGCCAAAGTGAGTGATTTCAATCTGACCGCTGCTAGTCAGTCGTCGTCGTTCGTCGAATTACATCACTACAATTTATTTATTATCGGTTAAGATCATTTTGAGAGACTGATATAAACGAGCTCCTTACAATCAATCAATCAATCAATCAATCAATCAATCAATCAATCAATCAATCAATCAATCAATCAATCAACCAATTATATCAGTAATAATAATAGAAATATCAATAATAATATTAATAACAACGAACACGATATCGATGAACGTAAAACTCTGCGAGCACTCCGACTCACTCTTTACCGTCATCTAGTTCCTCTCTTCTTGTACTCTTCTCTTCTGAACGCGATGACTTGATCTCAGGAAGGGGCTCTGAACAAATGTACGGTTTATGGGTGAGAAGAGTTGGGGGAAGGTGCGAGAGGTTGAAAATAATCTGTTGATTACAATGACCAATAGTGGAACATATTTTCATCAAATGCAACCAATAAGAAGAATATGCCTACCTTTGTCCCGTCCGATATTTCTTTTATGGTTTTTATTGGGGAACAATTGGTAGAACTACTCTCTTCATTGACGAGTTTTTGTTACTTTGAGGGATCCATCGCTGGGGCTAAAGTTGTGCTATTTTAAATCCGTGCAAAAATTGTTCTTGGCATGTACCTGGCGACCATTAATTACTCTCGCTGAGCCGGATTAATTTGAGCTTTTAAAATTCGCTGGATTCAATAGTGGTCAAGAAGTACTGAAAATTAACCTTTCAACCTAGTTCATAGTGAAAGGGCAGTCCGCTGGACAGAGCTGATTTCTTCTCAGGCTCCGGGTAGTGTTGGCCAAGTGTTACCAACTTATTACCTCGGAGGAATTGTGTTCGAATCCCACAACAACCGTTGTCTGACTTTCTTCATTCACTGTGGGATTTAAGACAACCTTTTGATTCAGTTGCGTCTCCCTTCCTGAAAGCTGTATCATAATTTATCCAATAAAATGAAGTGAAACTAAATTAAAATTAAAATTAAAAAAAGTAATGTCATAAGAAGGCTGATCTTAGTGGTTTGTCTAGTTTTCATCATTCAAGTTGTTTTGGTTATGACAGTTGGGTGTTAGAACTGTTTGGGCTAGTTCTGTTGTGTTCTGCCTAGATGTACGACCAACACGAGCACCCCTTCTTTGGGCCCCAAACAATGATACAAAGGAGAGAACACTACTGGAGAACAACGGACGCTATGGCCACGATGAGATACTCAAATTTGAGTGGATGTACGGGAACGACGTGGTGACGCACCAATCAGATTGCGTTCTTGACACTCCCATTGGTCGATCGGACGATAGTTGTCTGATTCGGCCCAGTCACCCAATCCGGAACTAAGCGCCTTGGGCGTTGCGAGTGTGCGTGTGATGTGACGCGGGTCCGTGCGTGGCTTGAAGGGTTCTGTGAGCTCCGTCCTAACAATGCCCTGATATTGAGAAGTGATATGCAGCCACAAAAGAAGGGAATACCGAAAGCATGCACAAACCACGATTTATTTTTGTATGATATAATTTTGTGATCTGGCTTTATCGAGCTAGGACACCTTTCTCAACAAGTTTCAGGGTCTATTGACAACGGTTGGGATCTGAATTCGTCAGACTGAACGATCTCATGGATTCCAGCAAATTATTACCACAGTAATCTAATCTTCTGCATGATTGAAGATGATCCCATCGTGTGGGTGCGGTGTGCATTTTGAAGTCCTTTTTTGTTTCATAATCCAAAGCATATTATCTTGAGCAAATTGCTTTACCTCAGACGTTAGGTGTGAGTCGGAAAAGTCTTTCTTGGAAATTTCACATCTTAGACACATTTTTGTGGCAATTACCTCCGTTGATTTTCTCACACGTGACCGTCGTGTGAAAATATTCATTTTGAATTCGATATCAAACAATCAAGTTGTTAGTTACGTGCAGGTGGTGATTAAATATTTATTAATACTTTTAAACATTCGTGTTTCCCTCATTCATCTTGCTAAGAAGACGGGTATCGTCGCTCTGTCATGTGATCCCGGAGGGATAAAAATCGATTCTAAATAGACTAAATGCATTTGTTTCCTACCAAAATAAACAATTTTCTAACCTAACCAGAGTGATAAACGTAGCCATTTATGTATCAGGTCACATTTATGTTTATTAGTATTTTAAAGCTATCTTTCCTAATGTAGCTAATTTGATGGAAACATGTTTAAGGCCCCATAATTCCGTCGGAGATAGAAATGCGTCAAATGATCAATATTCCTCCCCCACATACACACCTTATAATTGCTCTGAATTCACGTTGCGCGGGCCCTTCACGTGTTCTCAAAAGTCTCATTTAGACCTGAATCCAGTTCAAATTCGGTAAGCTGAAGGATCACATGATACAGGCAAAGGACGGTTAAAAAAAGTTAACTTAAAGAATCTGAATATAGTTCACGAAACGCCGTTAATGCTAAGTCGCTTTTCAGCGGTGTCTCGGTAACCAAACCGTAGTAGTTGAAGTAGGCGATCACGAATCACAAATCATGAATCACGGACGCAACTGAAACGCTGAATCGCACTAACACTTGCATTCTGTTATCTCTCGTAACCGATACGCAAGGAAAAGATCATAGAAGTAGCAGTTCGTTTATCGAAACAAATCAATGGGGTTAGATACCATGTACAAGGAAGTTTATTGGTTATCTAGGTATCCACTGATCGCACGCTCGTATTCTTGACCGCACGACTTCTGATTGGTCGGTATGATTGGCCTGTGGTTTGTTGTCCAGAAACTGAAACGCGTAGGCCCTTGGCTAGTGTCATTTGGTAGGGTTGACTCATCAAATCTGTCCAGAAACTGTAATGGATCGCTTAGTGGCTGGCGTTATTCCGTAGGCTAGGTTCACCACACATATATCCCAAATTGATCGTATTCGGTATGAAGATGATAAAACTCATTTGCGTATTGAGAAACCATGCGGACTTCAGTTATGCGGTTTTTGATCTGATTCGTTCTCGAGAAGCGCCCCTGGTGTTACAAAATACCAATAACACCACTTCGAATACTCTCAATAAAGTGCATTTCAGAGCTCACCATGTAACTTGTACGAACTATACCAGTTCAAACATGATCTGAAAAACTATCACTTTGAAGTGGCATAGTAACCGTAGGTTGTTCGTAATCTTTCCGGTCGACCCATAGCAGTATAATTCGAAAAATAAATGAGGAAAATTGAACCATAAATCTCTGATCAAGAGACACCTTTTTCGTGCTACTTCAAACCGGGGAACACGTTTGCGTCACAAATACAGTGATTATGACATTTGGGTGTGGATTTGCATCGTTTACAGAAAGCGTTACAAGGTGCACCAAATTTATGACTAAAGAAGAGAACGTCGGCAAAATGGATAACAGATCGTTATGTGGAACATCGTACTGCGTGGGTCGAAAATCACGAGTACTTAACTTCACAATGGAAAGCTGCGATATTTTGCGAAAATAAGCAATCTAATCGTAACGTTCCTGATGAACCCATGTACTACCACGGAATGACCCGCGTAAGAGCAAGATAGCATCCAGACACCGAGCCTAATTACGGCGGAGCTCTATCATGATCTGAATTACCGGATGAAAGTCTTGAAAGAAATCAGGCAGCTGGGTTTGACTCCAGAACTTAAAACGAGATTTTCCTCCTCGTGATACTATGAAACCGATTTTGAACCGTGATTTTCCATCACGATAAATAAGTCTATACACCGAATCCACCTCACTAAAATGCTGTTTCCAAAATGGAACATGAATACTGTAGTATCCCGCGTAAGTCAATAGGTACGCAGTAAGTACCCTGTTACAAAGTCCATCCGCCTCAGCGAATCAGGGGTCAGTATTGATCTTTCCTCATTGATTGGTTCGCTGACTGCCCAGCGTGACGACACACTCCTTTTGGTAAGACTTGCGCCAGTTTGTGCCTGCCTGTCTGCGTGTATACGCACAGCTTGCTCACCGGCTGCGTTTGCATTTCCATACTGGAAATAGAATAACTACTTAATTCACTACTTGCGTACTTACTGACTCATACCGGATACAATGGTTTCCACCACTGAACAGCTGGCTGTCGTGACTATGGGATTCGCCCCGTCTGCCATTCATCACACGTAGGTGTGTAATAAGAAAATTACAACGGTCAACCGCGAGGCGATCATATGATCGCCACACCATCTCATTTTCTAGGCAAGCTTGGCAACAGAAAAATTTGTAGAAAATGTTTCAACATGCGTTGATCGTATGATATGGTCCGTCACTTTTTGATCTGTCCCAGCCGCGTCCAGATGACTAAATTTTGTGAGCCTAGGCGAAAACAAACTATGGGTCGTGGCTGAAGCAGTGAGGGTTTTGTTTGTTCTCATCAAGCTAAAGCTTGGTGAGAAATATTGTAGACCGCACATACACGACAAATCAACTCAGGGATCCAACAAAGCGTTCACGTCGTGATCCGAGAACGGACTTAAATCAGCCGCAATCTAGATGGACGAGTAACTTCTTTCCCTCTTTGTGCTAACTCAACGGCAAGTTAAGTTGAAAAAGACGGGAAAAGGGATAAAAAATCGCTAAAGTAGAACATATATAACCAAAAGGGTGGCAATAGTGGAAACCGTCGCTCCACAAGCAGTGAAGATGTCAACTAGGGTGGCCGCGAAACCTATGCAGACAAACTGCCAAGCTCAGCAAATTCAGTATACCTGAGCTGTGAGAACCGATTTTGGGTACTTTTTCTATTGCCATACCTCTTGACAATTGAATTTCCTCATCTTTGAATAGGATTAGGGTAAGCCAATTACAGCATGACTCTTTGTGGCATCTTCTTACCACCTGTCCGCTCCCATGAACGTTGCAGTGAGCTAGTGGTCCAAGGGACCTAAACGAGTAGGCGATTTGAGTTACGGAGCTCGGAGTGCCAGTTGAACGCCGTTCGGGAGAGCTGTCCCCTGTGTAACGTGGATAAGATTTAACCACATGTTGTGCCAGAAAATGTGTCATTATTGTTGCTTTGACTAGCACCTTTAATCAGATGGAATTAATTCCTGGTCTTACTTACCGCAGATGCATTTCTCACTTCAGACATGGCCGTCATTCCGACACATAACGCAGCTAGGCTATCCGGAAAAGTTTCCCACCAAGACAGGTCTTCGATTTGGCCCCTCCCAACCCATTTGTGAAAAGATTTTCCAATCGATGCAAGTATTGCTCTGTTTAATGCTGAGGGGTTCCTCTATTGACAAGTGGCAACATGGGAACAATTGTAATGCTTGGCAACCGCTCCAGTAAACCTTTATCATGAGTGCTTTGATCTCACGGGATCATTTTGGTTCGTGGCGTTTTGTTTATTTTGCCTTGCAGGTTTAACTTCAACCCCGACCCATGGAAGACCTGTCTGGTAGTGTTTCGTCGCCACTCTGTGTCCCACCTCTCCACCGCCGTTCCCCGCCGTCGTTCGTCGCTCGCAAAGCCTCGTATCGTATCCAGCTGCAAGAATACAAACCGAGGGACATTCTGTCGCGCATCTCGGTTCACTCTACTGTGCTGCGAGAGCCAGGAGTGTACGTTCGCATTGCACAATCAATGAATAATCTTTCGCAATAGTTTTTAGTGTGCATTTAAAGTTCTCAGTATGCGTATATCTTCAATTTGTGAGCTGGCGCTTTGTGTCAAGCGTAGCAGGTTAGCAAAAACATGAAACAATGAGGTAGGTAGGCAACTATTTCTCATCAGTTTCATCGCTGTAGGTTGTATTCGGGGATCAAACACACAAGACAGTGCAATTCTTGGCTTGCTTTTGTGTGTACTGATCGTCGTGGACGTAATGAATTAGGTCTTGAGTCCCCTCCAAAAACAACCCCTAGGTCACCTTAGTTCCTAATAGTAGAATATACAAAAACGTTTGCCTAATACTTCCGGATTAGCCTTGGTCTCTTAGTCGCACATTTTGTGGGATTACTGCGGTGATCCTAGCTTACGAAATGACGCATACCACGGAGCGACATGTTACAGTTTTAGGACAACTCTGATCAATCAAGCTTCACGGGTGACGTCAGCAAAGCGCGTGCGTCCCACAGCTTCTGGACTACAAACCATGCACCGATTGTACCAACCAATCAGAGACCGTGCAACCCAGAAAGAACCTGAACAACGCCAGAAATACTAGCACGCGATTGGCGGAGGCTTGAATGACCAATGAACTTGTTTTGTACAAATTATTTAATCCCCCTTATTTCTTTCAATAAACGAACTGCTGCTATTCCTGTAGCCATTTCTTCGCGTCTCTATTACGTGGGATATTGCGTGCAAGTACAAGTGTGATCCAGTGTTTACGTCTCGTCCGTGATTGCCAATATGTGATTCGTATTTCGTGATCAGTGCACACTACAATTACTCTCGTATTTGTGATGTAACTTCACTTCCGATGGTTAAATTACATCATGATACCCCTTGGTTAATCAGTGTAAGCTCTTCAAATTAATCAGGTAATTTAGTTTTCTGTGCATTAAGCTAGCTTCAAAATTTCCCCTTCAATCAATATTCCCTTAGGTGATTATTATGCTTGCAATTAGCGGTTATGTCGGACGTTGTTATCACACTGTCCTCAAATCTGGATTGTTTACCAATGAAGACTATTCTCAGCACTACCCTTCCCCCTCACCGTTTGCAGTACTCGCCTTATTCTAAACCATTAATCACATCCTCTGATCTCCATTGGCATGTTCTGATTACGCCAGATGCGATGCGTTACAAAGTGCCGTTTAGTCATTCGTTCTTTATTCTCAAAGCACTGAAAATCTGGAGGCTTTTGGTCAGCCTCTCACGTTCCTCATTTTAACTAAGGAACTGAAATGCATTGCATCCAATACACCTCAAGCATGTAATTAACTGATAAGAAGGTCTGTGAAAAGTGGAAAGCATTTCAAATTCAGATTCAAATTTTTACTATGGGAAAACCTTACAAAGACTTCGCTTATAAACTCCCATACGTTGGTTACACTTTGGGTTCGGAACAAGATTCCCAAGATCACAGTTACGTAATCACATATAATGTAATGTTTGTGACAAGCACAGGAGAATATATTATGTAGTTTGGTGTTGAAACATAATATTTAAAAGATACGAATGTTAGGGCACAGACCACGTGAGATAGTAGAGAGTTCCATGTGCTGCACACTCTAAAAACGGATGGCGTCTGCAGTTGAGACGGCTCCTTTGGATTGCCAACTTCAGTGGACGCCCTCTAAGATGAACATTGATTGATAGAACCAAAAGAGATCTGCATAGTTAGTTGGGTCATTGGAAAATCCGATACAGTATGATCATACCACCTCTGATTTGACGATAGTGAGACGAGTATAGCCCCAATAGCTGAAATCTTTCGCCATAGGTCTTGGAATGTAGACCTCTGACCATCTTAGTAGCCATTCTCTGCGGATGTCCGAGCGCCTTCCGATCTCGATGCAGCAATGGGTTCCAGGCCAGAATTGAGTACTCGGTATATGGACAGATATATGTGGCTAACAGACGTGGAAACAAAGCCGGCTCAAACGATCCAAAAACAGGTTTAAGCAGTTCAACCTGTGTTACCGCCATGGATGATACCCTGGAAAAGCTTTGTGGAGCAACTCAAGTCTGCGAATGACTACTTCCAGATACTTCTCGGATGGAGCATGAGGCAGAGTTTCGTGTCTGAGAGCGTAGGAAAAACGACCATTGTGACACAGTGATGGAGACTTAGCCACAATGGACAGCAGTAAAAGCTTTGTTTATGTAAACCAAAAATGATGACTGTGGGGTGTCAATAACAATGCGCAAAACATAATAGGTTGTTTCGGAAGTGAATTGTCGTAGCTCATGGTGCTGTCAGGTGCTACTTACGTTTACGAGTAGCGTGCGCGCACGCGCGCGCATCAAGAAGTGGCTGTTGGATTTTCCCGACACCTACGGGTGAATTAAAAGATTTTCCGTTGCAACTAGGGAAAAGACGAATAGGCTATACGATTGATGATCACCCATGAAGAGACGTTCACGAAACTACTAACCGAATGTTGCGAATGAGAAGTTTTGTTTTGTGTAATCTTATTTACCCCTCTCCTATACTGTTATTTGAATCCATAAATTTTCTCGATCCAGAAATAGAGTTTTGGAAATATAACAATAGATATGGAGGGAAAACTACATCCCACGTTACCGGCAGTACTCCCCGTCAGAGAGGACCAGTTCGTATTGTATCCCAAGTTAACAATAAGCTACTTGATGATGTGCACTCTTCAAAACAGGACAAGTGTCACCATGCGAGCGTTCAATGGTATAAGATGAATGTGAAACGGTAATCATATGCTCGAAGCACTGAGAAATAAGTACTGAGGGCTTCACTAAAAGGGAAATGCATTGAGTGACACTTGGATTGTCGAACGAAGACGGGGAACCTGGCTGAGTTAAAAGGTTTGAAGTTTATTAGGTGGATTGACAAGTATAGCACTGATGAGATTAGTTAATAAATCGGAACAGGACGGCACTCTAAACTACAACAATGGAAGTGGCAAATCTGTATCATGCTCAGTGCGTCAAGTGGAAGAAAGGGCACTCACTGAGCGACCGGGAAACTCTTATTTGTGGAGAAGAGATGATGGTCAAGCCAAGTTGAATGCAGAAGAAATATCATGAGCTGTGCAAACAAACGAACAATGAAAAATGATTCTGGTGATTCTAGCCTACGGGATAATGCCAACCACGGAGCGATCCATTACAGTTTCTGGATAAATGTGATGAGTCAACCTTCCCGGATCACGCCAGCCGAGCACTTACTCGGATAAAGAACCACAGGTCGATCATGCCAACCACTCAGAAGTCGTGCGGTCAAGAATACGAGCGTGCGATCAGTGGATACCTAGATAACCAATAAACTTCCTTGTACATGGTATCTAACCCCATTGATTTGTTTCGATAAACGAACTGCTACTTCTATGATCTTTTCCTTGCATCTCGGTGACGGACGATCCCAACTTGCAAGTGTCAGTGCAATTCAGCTTTCCAGTGGCGTCCGTGATTTGTGATTCGTAATTCATGATTTATGTCTGTTTCAACTACTGCAATGATCCAGAAAGTTAGTAATTACGATGATACGATGGAAGACATCGGGTCTACGGGAGACCCATTTGTTTTGAATGCATACTGGAAAGGATCAGGAAGAACAATCAAATAAGAACGAAGAGGACTAAGAATACCACATTTAGTAAGTTTTAATCCCGATAAAGTGGTTGCAATGGGATGAACATGTTTGGAAAAGTGTGACAGATTGACCTTTTGAGATGACCGAACACTCAAGGTGTGCTATGAAACCATATTTTGGCATTTGACTGCCCCCACCTCGGTTGGTAGATCGACACTATACTTGAGGTCTATGGGGAGAAACTATCAAGGTCAACTGCAGATCTGTTTTGTGAAGTTTGAAGGTGCGTGAAAACGTCTATTTTGTGCGTAAAAAGGGTCAATCTTGGATGAGATTGATCGGATAAAGGATAATATTGTGATAATAGCAGGATTTATGGAGGATTTCTCAAGGACCAATATAGCATTGAAGTTAGCCCACCTTTGTGAGGTGGCGGAGTCTCACACGGAGGGCAGAACAGGTCAAAAACTCACATTGACTGTTTCAATGCTAATGTCAGAGCGAAGGCAGATAAGTAAAAGGTGACCTCTTTCCAAGATAGGTTGAGAAGGGTGATATTGTAGCGAGAAGGCGAGCTGGCTGGGAAAAACGTCAATGGATCCAATTCATAAGCAAACGGTGTATGCGTTCGATCATATACCGTCAATTCTTAACCGCGCGGCGGGATGATTCATGCCTCTTTCTATGCGTCATTTCTTGTTGGTTTTGGTCCGCACTTGGCACGTACGTTGCCTCTTCTTTCGCGTGTCATTCCGACTGGTTTGACCCGATCGTGGCGCGAGATGCGTTGATCGACAGCTCCGACGTTGTGGCATTCGGTGGATCTCTTTCCCGTTAGCTGTGGACTGTCTGTCAGGCTGTAATTGTCGATTCGCTCGTTTCGGGTATCAGTCAATATAGTCTCGCGAGGCACTTCCAGCCGTTGCGTCCTAGCGTCTGGGCGGATGAGCCCCATTCTTGATTCGGTCGTTCGCCAGGACTCTCTTTGTACCGCCTTCCATCATAATATGATTGGCTCATTCGTTTCTGTATGATAATCTAATCTGCTTTGACGGAATGGATAAGGGAAATACTCGGAAGAGAATAAAGCCTGGGCCCAAGTCAAAGTAGACACTGACCACTTCTGAACGAGAAATTTAAAGGAAACGGAGAGAGAAAGTAGGGATCTAGAAGATCAGTGATAACCCTGTCCTCAAAGAGTCGTTTCCCACTGTAGAGACTAAACGTGAATCTCTCAGACCAAACACCATTAAGAGCACTTTGTGAGTATGAGAAAAGTTGTTGGTAGGGTGAGGGGAGGCCAGAAGAAAAAGAAAAGAGTCCATACCGGGGGGTGGGGGTTGATTCCCTACCTGACTTTATTGAACACATGGTGGTATAAACAATTTAAAAGTCAAAGTCAAAGTTTTATTATGGGAAATACTTACAAGCGGTTGCTTTTCTAGTCCCATAGGATTTGGCACAGATGAATCGGTTCACAATACATACAAAGCAGATGAATGTCACAATTTGTCCATTTTTCTTGCGCTTCTACGGATGTTGAAATTTAAGACTTTTCAAAGCTTCATCCAGAGTATGCTTGAATGAATCAATTGTAGGCGCAGAGACGTGTGGTAGTAGAGAATTCCAAGTACT
>UZAN01042844.1:0-14288 GCA_900618425.1 Echinostoma caproni
ACAGATGGTGGCTGACCGAGTCGAATGCCTTCTGGAAGTCCAGATAGCATACCTCCACCGATAGGTCCTCATCAATACTACGTGTGACTTCATCTAGGAACACCAGCAGTTTTGTTGCAAAAGTATTATAGCACGTTTGTTAAGGTTCGAAAACTCTGTGAGCAAAGTGACGATTTGTGAGCTGCCACAAATGCGGATACTCCTGTGCTATTCCATCGGCGGTCAACAAAACCCTTACGTGACGCACCCAATGTTCATAATTCACCCCAGGTTCCCAGTTCAATCCGAACATAACCGAAGACTGTGACCAACCGTTGCTTTTCATGTGGTGAATACCATCTTCGTTCGACTGTCGGTGTTTGAACACCGCTATTTACGCATCATTGCACGAATCTGGTGGAGCAGGCGGACGAGCACTGCTGAGGTAAACGTTAAATGCGGTTGTCCACTGGAGCAAATGGTCGACCTTCACAGATTACCTTGGTTGGGGCATTGTATTACGCATGTCACCAGATAGGGTGCCACGGCGAGAGTTGTTCGTCGAGGCAGGTAGTGGGTGATAGAAAGTCAAGGGTGGTTCAACTAAGACCTAGCATGAGGGTATAAAAACCTTGACGAGGAGTCTGGGTCATATAGGTCCCGTTACACTCCCTGGCTGGGGACCTCGGGACGATCGTACCCGATGGTTGGAGACACTGAGAGATATAGCTGACTATCGTAAACAGTGGCGTTCGCGAATCTTGTGAATTTCTCGATAAAATTAGTGTAATGCAATTCTAAATTTTCTCTTTCATTCTACTTTCAACCTTTCCTGTCTTTCTCCCAATGTGCATCCAAGTGGGCAGCCAAAAGACAGCAACCAAACCGGTGCATGAAAGTGCATGGTTAATCCTTGTTCAAACTGAACTGAATTGAATTGAAAGTCTCACTGTATTCGGTAAAAGAGACAGTCATAAATGCACGGGACTGCACCCTTTTGATAGATATCTTGTGATCATTGATTGGGATATTTTGAGATAAAAACAAGTTTAAAGGTAGCATACATAACGCAATCATGTTTCAGAATATGGTGTCCTGGATCTAAACGATTTGCCAAGTATCGTCCAGGCTTGGGGCACGAAATCATTTTAAGTGTCTAGAACCGGTCCTAGTGAATTGATAGGTTTACGACCGTTTGAACAGTGTCGCAGTTCATTTTTCCATTTCATTTTTTCCATTTTACGGGTTGTTGACTAATTACAGCCTCTGACGGAATGGTGTTCTATTACTTCCGGTTTGTGTTACGTAATCGCCTGTAGAGAAAACTTTGAGATTGAACATTTCGCAGTATTCCTCTCTCCAAGGCAATCGTAAATCAATCGCAAATAAAGGTATGGGAAAAGGATGTGGTCGATGATCAATTGAAAATCGTTGAACGGGAGGATCATACCATTTGGTTATGTCACTGTAGGTAAACAAACGATGCAATGGACTTGTAGTCAAATACGTATGTGTGTGTTCATGGTTGATGGTGCAACAGTCACCAGGACTCCACAATGCCTACACTTCAAAATTCGTGCCGAATTACAATCCCGCATAATCTAACTAACTGTTGTGTTGTGCGGCTTCCGCCACGCCCAAATTGTCCGGTATTACGATCCTCTGAACCGCGAAATGAAACATTCCGAGTAAGGAATGCGGGTGTGCCGCAATTTTACCCTCACATGAATAGGGTTCATCAATCAGCGTGATCAGAGTGGTTCAGTCAAGTAACGAACGGATTTGCGTTTCATCTATTAGCTTCATAAGAATCGATCATTTTTATCACACGTGAAATTGTAAAGATAAATAACGGTGGAACGAATAAATTTGACAGTCGGAGAGCCTTAGAAACCACCTGTCAATCTGTATGCCTCGGGTATTTGAGGTCTTGAGTGGCCTAAAGTTTCCAATATCCCCGACACGTCATCGACCTGAGCTCACAATAAATCCGTCTGCAACCAATATTACCCATCGTATGGTTTTCAATTTCTGTCTATCAACTGATTGCACAATGGTGTAAGGAGGAGACTGAACGTAACTAATTAGATTCAAACACATCATCAATTGAAGGATTAGTTTTAAAGCTATAAAATATTTCCATCTGGTTATGTAACATATTTGGCTTGTTAAATGTATACTGATCCAAACGAGTATTTTTGTTTGCACAGGTGGGAAACGGAGTAACGGAGTTAGGTTGTGTTGTTAGGTTCTACTCACCTGAGAGGGTAGTGATTTTGCGTGCAACAACAGACGGCTAGAGGTAATTACGGTATCTGGGAGAGAATAAGGGGATTTATTGTTGTGCAGAGGATACTATTGAGTTGTTTGATTACTGGTCAAAAATGTTTCATGAATCTAGTTCTACCACTTGCATGAAAATATTAATAAACCGTAGCACATTCGCCGTGTCTTTCTGTAGAACTCTGTCTACCTTTATTCATAATGATGTGTCAACAAACAGTATTCCTCAGTTCAGTATTTGCTTTGCGAGTTGGAAATAAGGACATCACTCAAAAGCACACAGGAACGCTGTTCACGCGAAGAAAACCCTCACTTCTGTCACCAAACTGTTATTTGTCTGCGGTTAAGTGATCTTGGTCTTGACAGCGCTGGTAACGACGCATGTCCGGGGACAGGGAATGCCCAACTCTCTCTCTCTCTGTCCGGGGACATATTCCCGTTTGGGTTGGTTTTTTTTCTGCACGAACCTGATTCAACAAATTGCTGGTCTAATGTGGGAAATTTTAAACCCCGTCCAGTTCATCTCACAATTTCATCTCCAATAGAACAAAACACATTGTTCAAATTCCGGAGAATTAATTCATGAGTTTCCGTTTTCAATCGAGGGGACCGCGAAACGTAGTGCGTGATGCAAAAAGTGGTACGCACAAAAAAGTGTGGATTTTCTTACCCGGACGNGATGGAACGAAGTCATAAAACAAGGTGGAGGGAAGTGAAACTTTTCATCGATTCAGATGAAAATTATGAATCTACTGCTCTAAAAAATCTTAAGGTATTTTCGATGAACCTTTGTTTACAAACGAAAAAAGACATTCGCCCATCGATAGTGAGAGCAAAGTAGAATCTATCTATCTATCTATCTATCTATCTATCTATCTATCTATCTATCTATCTATCTATCTCTATCTATCTATCTATCTATCTATCTATCTATCTATCTATCTATCTATCTATCCTATCTTTTTATCTATCTATCTATCTATCTATCTATCTATCTATCTATCTATCTATCTATCTATCTAGTATCTATCTATCTATCTATCTATCTATCTATCTATCTATCTATCTATCTATCTATCTATATAGCGATCTGTCGGTGTCTATCTATCTATCTATCTATCTATCTATCTATCTATCTATCTACGTATCTATCAATCTATCGACTTATATTTCTATCTATCATTCTATCTATCTCTCATTGGATCCGTGTCTATTTATCTATCTATCTATCTATCTATCTATCTATCTATCTATCTATCTATCTAATCTGTCTGTCTATCTATCTATCTATCTATCTATCTATCTATCTATCTATCTATCTATCTTTCTATTTAAGTGAAATATCGCTGAGAAACTAATGCATATTTCTACCTTGTTCCTAAATAATCTCACTAAACAACACGCAGTGGTGTATAACCTCTTTTTGAGTTACACAATCATGACATGCAACACAATGTATATACATCCTTATATGGCTGATTAAATAATTGGGCTTGCGAGGGAAGCGAGAATATGCCAGGTGGTTACACATTTGGTGATCATAGTTCACAAGCCCGGTTCCATCAGGAGTATTAGAACGGAATACTCTACATATAGGGTGCTGCGAATACTACCGACGGAAGTCTGGATGCTTGACTGATCGTCGTGGTCCTTTCTTCTTCAGTGCAAACTAGACTGAACTGGCCTGATTCCTTGATATGATAAAGAATGCGCTACTTCATATGTTTGCAACTCACGGACACGGATTCTGAAGATACAGGCTGGTTGCTTCGCTTCAAATCAGAACGTACCACGCGAGCGAAAAGTTTACGACCATGTTTTGAATACGTTTTCCAACTTTTGAGAACCCTTATCAGGAAGTGACTACTTTAGTATTTGTCAGTAGTCAGTTTTGATATAACTAACGCTATGCATTCCTGGGTCCGATTCACATTTGGGTCCATGAGTTTGTACTGCAGATGAAACTCATTCAGGTCGATGCAGCTGTATATACCGTCTTGGCTTTTCNCTATCCACGACGAATCCATTTATTTAATGAAATCAAATTCTCCACTACTCTCAAGTAAAAACATTTTTACCGCCACGCACATTGATTGCACAGACGTTAATTCTCAACAACAGATACACTTCTCTCTAGTAAACGTTGCCCTGAGCAATGCTATCAAATTTAATTCAATCAAAATCATTGAGCGATATCCCTGCAATATCGATGGTTTCCAAATCGACGAAGAAAGTCTTCAATCTACCGCTTCGAATTACGGAAATATTGTCGTCAACGGACGAAAGTAATGCAACCGATAGTTGCTGATTCTCCGCTGGAGCATTTTGAGAAGTATAACATTCTTTCGCCAGCACAACACGTTACGGGGGAAATTGAAAATCAGTGTTGATTCCATTCAACCCTGTGCCCAAAACATTGTGTGACCCATTACACTCGTCCCATTACGAACTAACATGATCGAACTGCTCACCCGCATCCGTTCCTATTTGCTCCCCATTACTGACAACTGTTAATTATTTCATGATCGACGCACCACCGCACTTGTTCCATTTGAAACCCTCCCCCTCATACTCACATGACTTGTCCGCATGTTTGACCGTATTGATTCTGTAGCACGTCCACGTTCTGACTTGTTTCTACACACATACACACACACACACACACACACAAGTAGACCCTGCGATCCTACACAACCGTCTGATTCATGTTCTACGGACGCTCGTGAACGACTATCTCGCTGTAGTTCTTGACCTTGAAATCGCGGCATTTGATCGGCCTCGATTGGTCACTGTTTCCTCATATGCATGTGCACGAACCTTGCCCGACTCATTGTTGTTTGATCGTTGCGCTGGTTTCCGTTGTATTGACTTGATTTCACGGTTTTCCGGTGCGCTGTTTCTACCGGGTTGTCCCACAGTTTGAGGTTTCTTTCCTGTACACTTTATCATTTATTTCCAAACTTGTGTTGCCGTGTCGTACTTTGATAAACCTGTTTGACACAAGATATTTGGTCTCGTGGGTTTCACGCGTCACTCTACCGTGGATTAATGGCTACCGTGGAATTAATCACAAGTATCGATCGCTACATTATGTTTGATTCAAAAACGTTCATTGGTGGTCCAATGAGACGATTCAAACGTGTATATTGATAGCCATGATTGAGGAGCTTTGTTTGGTAGTGTTTCTTGATACATGTGAATCATTATGGGAAGTGAGCCGATTTTGGTTAGCAAGATAAAACTTGCAGTAGTTGGGATACTACACCTCAAAATAAGAAAAAAATTGGATGTAATGAAACACCAAAGATTATTTTTAGTCAAAGGAATGTTTAGTGTTTCGTGAAGATGTTTATTCAGACCGAACTAAGCTTTTTGGGCAGCAGATATTCATATCCATCGGAAAAAATAAGAAAGAACAACTATAGACTACACAATTGTGGGGAAATCAATAGCTACATGCTTTCAACTAAATTTCCCGCCTCCCTCCCGCGCCAAAATCCTCACCGGCAGATCGGTGCATAGGTTATGTGCCCAAATTTGACCAAAGCCAGTAAAAACGCTCAGATCCTTTTATCCCCATAATGGTGTTTCATTCTTTCAGTCCCGCAAATTTAAGTGCACATTGTTGACCTACTTTGGCAAAGAAAACAAAAAAACTTACTTTTCGTATTAGGAATGTTTCATTTTTCTCAGTTGTTACAATCCTGAAAACAGGTTCAACATATCGTGTAAAATTCTCATCGATTAGTTTTACCGGTGCTCATTGGTTGGAAAGGCAATCCATTCTGGTTGCAATTTTATTCTGTCATTCTGATACGCGTCGTGCTTCGTGGATCGTGTTATTTTCCTCAGATAAATAAGGTCAGCCCAACTGTCCGGTACCATATGATGACCTTTAATCCTGTCTGCGATGAAACCTTGTGAGGCGACGGAAAAAGTTCTTGTGTGTGTGTGTATGTGTGTGTTAGAAATGATCCCCAATCGAACAAACAAAGGTGATCAGCATCCGATTCCCAACCATGGATAGGAAGTGCTGAAACGTCTGGACAATTTGTTTTGTTCAATATCTCGTAAATAAACAACAGGTTTACAATTTCATACCGGACGGTTGACCCGATAACAATTCCCAGGACTCTAGGGATCTACTGATTAACAATTATAATTGCTATTCGATTATATATGTCACTCACATTATTTACCTGACTGTATTTTGTTATCAGTTGACGGTAGAACGGAGCTGGACACCATTTCATGCTGTAGTCCACTTGATTTAGCCAACCATGCCCAATCCTAGATTGATGAAATTTAGTCACTAATCATGTTCAGTCGGTCGGATTTTGTATCTGATGTAAACAGTGTAGTTGTGCAGTTCATCCGGGCTTCCTTCCCGCCCCAACNCCCCTATCTAGCCTTATTCACTTCTGTTCAAATTATTGATCAGTAGTGGGCAAACTGAGCCTGATAGTTGGCTGCTCTGACGAATTTCAAGGCAAGTCGTAATATATGAAATTCTGACCGACTAGTCTGTAGAGCTGAATCGCGCGAGCGCGCGCACGTGTGTATGTGCATACGACATGGCATTAGTTAAGTTTGTATTGCATGGGTTGTCACGGTGATGCCATGGTAACCGAGTAAAGCCGAATAGAGCCTACCCGATTTGCTTCCACATCATGCCGACAGGAACTTGGACGCCGTAAGCACAGGAAATAATCACGAGGCGGGGCTATGACTCACACAGGAACATGAATATCTGTTCCAGCATTGTTACGAATAGCTAGCTACCAGAGTCTTCGGTGTGAAGTGATGCTCGGTTCCAAATGGCAAATAAATGTAGCTCGAAACTCTGCAGTATCGTTTGTTCATTCTCTCGGGGATGGTGGAGCCATTGTGAATTTTTCGATCTCCATAGATCTTCATGAGAATATTCTTTCGTATCTTACATCATATAAAGAAGGAATCAACAGATTTTGCAAGCGCACACATGGTGAACCAATCTACACGTCTCAAATTTTCATTTCTACATGGGCACGTAAGATCCTGATGAAAATTCAAATCATGCCGCAACTCACTCGCACCCAATGTCACATGGCTAAGACAGCTGTAGGACACATCACTTCCATCAAACAGGTCTTTCCGTTCACGCTATGAAAGCAGACGAATCATCTGTGCTCCATTTACCTGGCTAAGAATTGGACGCCTCGGTTGGCAAGACAATTTACCCTCTCTTCTCCTCCCCCCACACAAACAGTCCGGTTACACAGAGTTTTAATTAGAGCTTAAAGGTGAATAGAATGGATAATTCTAAAAATTAAAGCACAAAATGGAACAGAAATTATTTTGTTTTCGAAAACAGTTGTTGGTGAAAAAAAACTAAGGGACAGTATCTGCTGAAGGTCTATGGGTTCAGGAACGATACGTATGGAATGCCATATATCATGCAGAGAAAGATCCTGAGGGAAAGCGCGACCAGATTCAACAATCCTTTGTGTCTGGATCCAAAAATCAATGACCAACATGCTATTGCTCCGCTATTGGTCCAACCTCGTAGAGAGAACGAATAAACAAATTAAATTGCCTCTTCTTCGTCCAAGACTCTCCCGTAGAATTTTGGACAAAGTGTATACAAATCATAGGTTTGATGAATCGCGATGATGTCGTTGGGCATCACGTTCTTCATGATGATTAGCATGACGAACGAGGCCATGAATATGAGGCATTACTGTCAACATTTGAAACCCACGGGGTGGGCTTTCACAAGTCGTTTAGATGGGTGCTTGTGCTCGTACGCGTGAGTCCAGTCGACACGTGGAAGTGTGTAAAGGGTAAGAACCGATTGCAGTGCGTACAGCCGATAAAGGTCCAATTACGTAAGCGGATCATCCGAGGCAGGAATGGGAGAGCGTAGCTGTTGTTTTGTGTAACCGCAAGTGTCATTCTTTGAAAATCCCATGGACAGGACACCTTGTTGTTGTAGGTTGGACATTGATGAAAATGTTCCCCATCATTTACGAACGCAATTTAGCGTATTCCGATTGCTCAACTCAACAATCTGAAAGTTCTGGCTTTTTAACTGCAGTGTATTTGATCGCACATCGGATTGGGAAAAACCTAGCTGATTAGTCGCCGTATGTTCTCCGGTCGTTTCCGAATGAACACGCACACATACACACAGTTACCGCAACCCGTCATACTTGAAAGCCCTTAGGAAATGATTCTTATTCTTCGATTCTATTGGATCAGACAAGGAGTAGCCAATCTTACGTTCCATGGCGATTTGAACTGTTAAGAGGTACTACTCAAAGTTGTGAGTAGGTTGCATACACCTCAAGGAAATTGCGAGTGCATGAAAAGATTTACTTTAGTAACAAAGTAGAATACACATCTATTATCTTGCCATTCCATGAATTATCCTGCATGCCTGTGGGAATGACGATTACCCGTTCCAAATGAGATGTTTTGTTATATGTACGTCAATTTGTTGATATCCTCAGTGTGAGTTATGTAATAAACAACTCTCCTCATCACGGCACTCTATTGTAGAATTAAAAAAGAACTACAAATATGCTAGAGATCTTACCGAATAATGCATATAATATTAGTAATAATGAATAATACCAATTTTCTGTCGATTTCCAGCATCTTACACTTTATAACCAAAATGCAATTTGCGGTTCATAGTGTACAAACGATGACGTACGGATGATCTTGATCACCACACCACCTCAGTTTAGAGTTGATGCGACAGGATTAGTGTAACATTTATTCGTTTTAATATGATGCATGTACATGGCACGCCTCGGTGCATCAAATTATTTTGGTTAATTCATTACCAATTCCGTTTGGCAATAAGGGCTAATTTTGGTATCCAGCTCTGCTTATTTTGGTTCACCTGAAACATTTCACTCTCACCGGGCCTGGCAGACCGTCACTTGCTCACTCGCTCACTCACTCACTCACTCAGTGATTCGATACAAATGTGACCGAACGGGATCGGAAATTATTCAACCGTTTGATGCAATTCAATATACGCTCGCGCTCCTTCTGTTTCTCTAACTCTATCTGGTTGCATTTCTGGTCACCGGTTGGAATTGATTCGCTTGGATGAGTAAGCGGATCTGCACTTGAACTAGAAATCAATAATCAATATCCAGTAAGTTGAATGCATTCTAATTGTGTGTCCTCTCCCTCAGAATGATTTCTAATTAAATTTCCCAGAGGGAATGTCAGGAATGGCAGTTAAACGCCGTTCTATCCCCCCCCCTCCCCCCTCATCCGTGTCAATCGAGATTGCAGTCAATTCAATATCGACCAGAAATGAAAGAGGTTTTTGATCTTGACCAGTCACGTGCGGGGGGACTGAGGATTGCTTCATTGCATTGTGTACCGAGTTGCGTGTCATCACAATGATCCGACCATTCTTTCTGGAAGATGGATTTTCAAATCACGGATGTATCTGTTTAATTCGGCTAGAATGAATCATTTTCCGCTGTAAAGGACGGTTAATATTTCTGAACAATGAACATCTGAGTTTGGTCTAACTAGATTCACACAAACTCAGATAATAAGCCAATAATAACGACAGATTATTTAAGGTGCTGGAAGAAAAACAGGTCGGAATAGTTTAAGATCCAACTGGTGGTTATTTGGAGTTTTGAATAGAGCTAAATCCGGAGGAATGAATGAGGCGAGTCGAAGACATTTTATCTGTATCTGTTCAACTCAGCACAGATTGTCAAAACGCAATACTAGACATGCCGGGACCAAATTTGTTTCACACCTCGGAATAGTCTTCCTTGAATATCACCCACCCCAGACAAAATTGATTTGTACCCAATTTGTGTCTACTGTGAACTTGGGCGCTACCGGTGAAATGTCCTTTCCAAGTCTCGCAATGATCAGAGTGATGATTCCCTCCACGAATCGAGTGATCATGTGGACCACATAAAAAGCGCTTCGCATTTGATCCACTTCGTAATGGCCGCTGGAACGTAACCGGGAACTGGTGCACATCTACCGCATTACTCCTTCCGCAACCGGTGCGTTCTTACCTGGTATTGTGTTCCAGACTGTTCGAGACTGGCTTGCATCACACCAGTACCCAAGAAGTGAATGTCTGAAATTCTACAAATCTAGAAAAGATTCTATTACACAAAATGTCCTCCCAGTCGGACGTGCTTGATCTAACTTGATCCACTTTCATTGTTATCAACCGACCTTGTATGCCCTGGCGTCCCACATTCACTGTGCGTTCTCGTCCTTGGACTGTTAACTAGAAAACTGTTCAGCTATTTGTTTGGTTTAGGTGACTCCTCTTCAATTGCGTTGATAGGATAACTCAACATCATCGTACCCACTCTCGCACGTAGGAGGGTATATAGCCATCTATAACCAATCTAACACGCAAACACTTCATCCACCGCCAACAAATCACCAAACACGGAGGACACAACTCCAAGCTTCTTTAATGTGCTCTACTGTATCACTTCCTATTTTCTTTCACATCTGTTTAGGTAATGTTTTGTACATTGAATATGCGGATCAGGTTCTGTGAGGCATGAAGTTGACAAATTCTTCCAAACTTATGCGTAGCATTTCACTTATCATCGGCTAGTTTTCACATCGCAAATACATTGTTGTATTGTGCTCTATCCAGCAAACCGTTATCAATGAATAGCAAGCCAGTTTACAGATAGGGCTCCATCGAATACCTCGGAGCCATGATCTTTCTAGACTTTCTCAGATCACCTGGACAGTTCACAAATTCAGGAAACCAAAAGTTTGCGTTATCCGTCTGAAAGTGCTATCTAGCCCTTTCAACAAATTATTTCATTTTCTCCCGTACCCGTTTTCCCCGACTTTACAGATCCCCGCCCCCGGTCTTCTTATCAAATCCATCAAATACGTATGTCGATGCGAGCGTATTTCTCTCGAACATATTGTGCAGTTTGTAATTTCACAGCAATTCAAGTGCCTGCCAGAAATGTTTTTCCAGGATACTGCTATATGCATCTCAGCCTCTTTACTGATAAATACAGCTGTAATTTTAAGCATATAGCAGCACACACCACAACAAATGGTCACTTGGAGTACAAGATACAAGGAAGCTCAAGGTGCTTACGTTGTATCTCGAAAGCAAATAGGAGAGATCAGGCTTCCAACGAGGGGATTCGATGGCACAGCTCCAAGATCGACAAACTTTCGAAAATGCTCCAACGTCTCGCTTTCAGTGATTTGGCCACGTGCTTCAAAGGCCCGACACTCAACTCTCGCGGCATGGTGTAGGTCTTTCACCGTGCCGTAAATGTTGTTGTCAGTTGGGTGGTCAACTGAAGACCTAGGCGGACTTGGAATTACTGGGTCTTCAATCCGTATGTGCATTTTTTCACTGGTACCATAACTGGGTCTAACACTGCGTCAATCGCGCGCTGGTTGTCACGCATGCGCTACCATTCAAGAAACTGACTTATCCTCCCACAGAAGTTAGTCCCTCAAAGCGAGTGAGTTTGCTCATGCAGACGATCTCGTGTTATTTGCAGAAAATGCAGATCGTCTCAGAGAGCGTCTTGCGGCGTAAACTGCTGCGGTGGGGATGCGCATCAACGCAAGAAAGTTTGCCAGTATAACGGTGGTGAAGAACGGGAAAAGAAAGCAACTGGTTCTAACTCAGGACCAGTTTGAGGTGAACGGGTCTCTTGTGAAACCGATGGATCTAGTTGATGAGGCCAAATATCCGGGTCTGGAATGGCCGAAGAGTTTTGAGGCGTACTGGGAAACTGGATGAGATACTGGGTCATCTCACCAAAGATCTTCTTAAGCCGCATTAGCGGCTTGACTTACTTTGGGTGTTTTCCGTTCCCAAGCTTGTTCATGATCTGACTCTGGGCTTCGCTCATATCACAATACCCTGAAGTCTATGGATCACATGATCAGAGAGAAGGTGAGGCATTGGTTGCGACTGCCTAAAGAGACTCTTCTCGGGTTTTTCTACGCAACGGCTCAGAGAGTGCGTATCGAGCGATTGGATCGCACCGGGAACTCTCTGACTAGGATAGTCACTGGGACAAAGTCGTTCAGACCTGTAGTGCATACTGCCAATATCCCGATCCGAATTGGTCAGTCAACCGTCATATCTATTGGAGAGACTAAAGGAGCATAGTCAGATAAGCTCCACCGATCACAAGACTGTAAAAGCCTTGCCGGTCTGAATGCAGACCGTGCAACTATTGAGTGGTTCTGTAGCCCAGATAGGGTGCGGCCAAGTGTGTTCCTCAGAGCTGTAAGGCTCAAAGGAGGCGTGTTACCAACGTAGACTCGGTGCTCGTATACCGGAGGTGGAATTGAAGTGCTGAGGGGCCTGTACTTCAGTTGAATCCATTGACCGCATTCTTTAGACGTGTGTTGTGACGCAGGCTGCGCGATCCGGAAGGCACAATAGGATCTTCAGGCTGTTAGAGAGGCGACTGGCACCAAGGGGTCTGAAGTCGATTCGAGAGTCGACGCTACCATTCGTGCGGAAACTCTGAATACCTGACTGGGTGCTATGGAAAGGGGCATCAGTGCATGTCCTAGACGTGTGCGTCTCATCGGGTTACAGAATGAATGACACTTGGAAGATGAAAATTACAAAACATGGTACTCCTGAAATCGAGAAAGCAATTCGCGATCTGTTCCAATTGCCGCATTCGAAGGTTATTCATATCCTGATCGTAAATCTAACCCTGGTTTCATGTTACGGCGTTCCGGTACTGGGCTGCCCGGCCTCGGGCTCAGTAAATACGATATTTCGGACGCCTGTTTGAATGCGATTCTCGGATCGATAAAGATTTATGGAGTGTATTAAGTGGNTTAATGATTATCTCGACCACGTCCGTTTTCCCTCTATGTCTCTATCGGTCCGCATAAGACTCGGATGATGTGTTGTACTCAACCTGTTGTACTCAAACCTGCTTGGAGATGCAAGACCGATAAATTTGGGAAGACCAGACAATCGCAGCTTGCTGTAGTCTAAAAGCAAAATCCAATTAAGAAGGCTCCTACGAATGATAGATAGGAAGTCTTCCCCATTCCTTTTCTTGTTAAATTGTTTTTCACTCTCCGGTTGCTGTACAACGCATGCTTTTGGAAAACAAATGTTATCTAAACTAGTAAGCGACACAACATACTAGTCATCTTTATTGCCGTTCCTTGCACGGTTTCTTACTAACACCGATCTTAGACGCCTTATACTCAAACTTTGTTGAATTTGCTCTGTGTGTGCATTATTTCCACCTGTTTCGTATCTCTACCATTCCCATTTTTAATACAGAAAAGTAGTTGCGAAGTCGCTGATTATTGATTCCTCATTTAGCGAATTGAAGCGATTTCTTGATGTGGTTTCAAAATGAATCACAAAATAATCAGAATATTTTCACTTGTCTCTCCCCCCCCCCCGATTACTCCCGGTAGTGTTGTTGTGATGAACTACTCACATTTGTGAGCAGGGGTTATAGTGCTCTCCCATCCACACAAACACACAATAAAGTGGTTTTTGGATTTTCACGGGACCTCTACGTGGATCAAAGAACCCAGAAGGTACGTCCATAATTTATCGCAATTTGCATTGAATTGACTGCAACTGGAAGCTGTATCACTGGGTTTCAATTTGTGTGTACCCGATAAGAAGCCTCAGAGTTGCGAAGTAGATGCAGAGTTTGAGAACCTTACAGACTAGTTAAAAGAATTAACACCATGTACAACTGAATCAGGAAGTTGGTTAAAAACTAGACTTGTAGACTTGGCTCACCAGTCCCGTGTTTCCCAAACATGTCATCATAACCTACTGTCAAAGGATCACATTAACACGATAAAAGAACTGAAACGGAACAAGTCAATTTTGCTTATGAAATCAGATAAAGGTTCCAGAGTCGTCATCCTCAACAAGGAGGATTATGTCGAAAAGATGGAGGGAGTACTTATGGATCACACTCGTTTTCAACTTGATCCAAAAGCAAAAGACAAAACTGAAACTGGAAAAAAACAGTCGATAC
>UZAN01042844.1:18970-33450 GCA_900618425.1 Echinostoma caproni
AGATATGACGGCCTGTGTTCTACTAATAAGCCTGTTCGCCCACTCTGTCCATCGGTTCAATTAAGCTGTTTTAGCGACCCCTGATCTTCGCATTGTATTCGGCTAATGAACTGTTTTAATGTCTAACGTCTTGTCATGGTTTGAAAGTCATTGATAGAACATTCACATGAATTGGTTTACACGGTTGACAACATAACGCAAAACAGACAGCCTGTCCTGAAATCAAACAATTCTTCATTGGAATGTTTGTAAACAAGGAGCAAATTGTCCATTATGTCACTCAATTACGAATCACATTTAGTCGTATATCATGATTTTGGATGTGAATAATGACAGAGAAAAATTCAGACATTTTTAAGTTTATTTTGCTTTAAGTACACTGTTTTATTTCGCGGATAAAAGGGCGGGTAATCGCTGTTTACAAGTATTTCGGCTTTGTAGAGTTCTCGTCAGAATAGCAAACTCGAGAACTTGCGGACAGAGGACAAGTTTAGTGATCACTTGAACAGCGGGTGGGGAGCGAAATGTTTCCGTTGATTCCTGCATAACATACAATTATTTTTCGATAGCTTATTGTGAGCAACTCACTTAATCGGCATGCATTCCCAATCGATAGCAAAACGGATCAAAATCTGATCAAGTGCAACAAAAACCATTGTATGAGTAGTAATCCTTTTAATTCCAACCGTTTGTTGTTCCACAAGGATGTGATTCAGGAAGACCATCGTTGCTGGTTCAGGGATGTAAAACAACCACTCAAAAAGGTTCCAGAAAGGTTTGAATTCATAAATCTCGAGATAATGACCGGGCCGCCTTTACCACAAAGTAGATGTGAACTGAAAAGCAATATGTGTAGGAATTTCACTTCTGGATTTAAAAGAAGGTTCCCAATCTGTCGAACGAGCTCGTTTTCAATGTCTCATCACTACCATGTTTTATGCGGTATTATTTTACTCAAAACATTAACGAACACATAGCAGGGATATTTCTCGTCTGTTCAAGTTTCATAAATTTACCATATAAAAGTCACTTTACTGGTGTCAATTCAGCATCACTGTCAAGCACCAAAACAGAGTAGAAAAACCGGCAACAAATGTACTTATCGCGATCGCATAGCTTTTCACGATGAACAGTGCTAGGGTGTTGCATGCACATGTGCAACATAAAATAGGCAACAATACAATTAGCGGTTCCTGAGAGTCACTTGCAAGTTTCGTCTCTGGATGCATTCACAAAAACCCAGTTGCCGCTACCTGATCGTGTACTCCCCTGCTCAAGGTCATTCAGTCAGCTGTTTAACATGAACTAATCAGATCGAGGGAGCGGGGGTGGCGCTCGGTCACCTGACTGTGTGTGTGTGGCCATTAGAATATCACCGAGGTTAACAAAGTACAACCGCAAAAAAACGTGATTTTTGCCCCTGCATGAATACTGATGTGGTGTCGCGATGGTATGAATTATCACACTTACAGTATTATCAACTGCATCTTAACATCAAGGACTGGGGATGGCTGTTCGTGACTAAGGTATATTCCCACTGGGGTGCGCGGTTGTTTATTGCCTTAGAATTAGAGCACTTGCAGGGGAACGTAAATCATTTGATGAATGACCAATTACAAATATTACAGTGATCTCTGATTTATTGCTTATTGATTTAGTGAAAATTTGGTTCTATGTTATTTGATGAAGGGAACAGTTTGAAATTAGAGTAAAAGGGCAGGATCGGTTAAAAATGTCCGGATCAAAGGATGAAGAACGAGAGAATAAAAGAAACTATTTCTCGCACAATCGATGAAGACCCCGATTTGGGTGAAGGAAAACTAGAAGAGGAGTTATGCGTGTTAAACAATTATTAGTGAACGAATAAACTAACTTTTGCATGTGTCTACGGTTCAAAATGCAGGTTGGCTATGTGCGCTGAACACTACTCCAAATGTAATGAAAGTTGTGCATCAAATGCAGATCTTTGTCCTGGTGAGAATGTTCAACAACGACAACGACAACAACAACAACAATTATGGAGAGCAAAAGAGTTGTGGGTAAAATGCATCATGTATAATATTCATGTCCTTTGGAACCAGTCCTGGTATTCCTGCGGTGCCTGGAGTTCACAAGCTAAACCCATCTGGGTTTGGGCGCCATCAGAGGCGCACGACAGATATCCTCTGTGCTGACAACACAGGGCCAGATCCCTAGTTGGGTCCGCGGATTCGTGCACTGCTTCAATTCATCACAGGGATTCTTATCTAGCCGGATGCATAAGCTGTACAAATTGTCTCAAAATTTCACAGCGATTTGTGTGACACGTCGGCAATACTTGATCGGTTCGCTTCCGATCAGTCCATCTTCTACGACTTAAAACAAGGAATAGAATACATTCTTGAGGGTTAAAGTTATATAGATGGGTTTCTGTGACAATTTTTCAACACAATTAAAACTACGCGTACATCAGCATTTAGTCAAAAAACATTGTCAGTTCGGAACTAAACTACTCACGGCCAGACTATACACAATTGTATCTACACGTTGCAACCTCCCCCATGTCCCCCGGGTGGCAACAAACTAAAATTGACAGGTGTCCATCCTCCATAAATTAACCTTTCATTGAGGAGCATCATAAATTTTTAGTCTGAGAAATTTTGTAAGTGTCTTTGTATTGTTAGTTGTCCGTCTGAAACAGTTAACCTTGGAGTCAAATAAATTCTAGTGTAGTGATGTAAGAATCAAGCTCTAAACTGGTTGACCAGGGTCATGTAAATCGGGAGTTTTTTCACGTGCAGCACGTTCAAAGAATTTAAGCAGCGGTCAATCAATAGCGCTTAACAGTTACTGGCTTGCGAGCACTATTTTTGAGCCAATAAAACAAATCTCGCTAACACGGCGATCAACTCAAAATTTGACTCTCTGTTTCAGAACCCAGAACCAACTGTTTTGCCACCTGACCCGACATCTCACAGCTTGAATCGGCAGTGGAGAAACAAAATTGTTTTGCTTCTACCAGTATCNNNNCATCATGATCTGGCTTTTGGATTATTAGTTGTGGATTTGCCTCAAAAATGAGCGGAATCGAAGACAATGTGTTTTGAATCGTGCACTAACCGATATTCGTGAAAGATCTATCTATTTATTTTATGTCATTCTGAATTTTAGAATGAATTGCTATTAGCACAATATCTGTAATTTGGAACTCCACTATGTATATTCAGTTGACGACAGCGAGGAGCAGAACTGTGGGGGAGAGATAAATAGGTGAAAGATGACCAATTTGCAGGATTAACTTCACCGATCCTAGGGGTATATATATATATATATACAGTATACGAGTTTGATAAATCCTAATAAACAAACGTGTGTATTTAAACAAAGACTATCGAAAACAGAAGCGAGAGGAAAACTCCACGACGTGAATTATCAGCGTTGCCGGCTGTTAGATGCGGGTGATATAACTCATGAAATTATGCTGTTTGGTAGATTACGAAAGAAACTTCTCCCTATTGAAACACAAGACAATCTACATTGATTCTCAACCCTTCGTTGGTTGTTAACTGGTTAAAACTGCGTTTACATCACAGAGGTTCCAAAGATGAGATCGGGTCCATTTCAAGTCCTGTTGTCATGATGTGCTTTGTAACGGACTATCCCAGGTTTACTTCCCACCGGCTGTTCTTTGACCCATCTATCGACGTTGCCATCTAGTTTGATGCCTCTCGGTTGTGATCGCTGGCGATTTGTTCTGTCAATGAGCATTCCCGTGAACTAGTCAAAAATGTGCGACACAGACACCGTTTGCCAATCAGGATTACGTTTGACCTGATCCGCTCCTGGTTTGCATGTCATCCAGTATATACGAAAACTTACATATGTCTCACAATAAGTAGTATGTGAATGACTGAACATAAATGTCCTGGAAGCACACGGCCGGTTTTGTGGTTCTTGCCGCTCGTCATACCTACATATCCAGCAGTCTTATGGGATTTCATTCAAATACCTCGATCCAGGAGGTGTATTTTCAACACAAATTTATCATTGCTATGCAGGATATACATGCTTTTATGATGGATTCGTCTTGTAAATGAGGTTTAAGCTGGAAATCTAGGAAGTATACTAATGAACAGCTGTTTCTGTCTGGTTGGGTCTCATGGGCAGAAATGCACGAATCCATCCACCCAACTGGGGCCATCACGGCGAGACTGCACCTTGACGTGGTGTGATGGCCTGTGCACCTCGCTGACCCAACGAGCTACACAGGATGGTTTGTTTCAAGCCGAAGATCAAATCATGCATGGAAGGTCGAAGAGTAGAGGTCAGACAAAGTTCAGCCTCCTGGTCCTCTAGGCTGGGGGTTCGACTCGAATTCGCGTTTCAGTCGGTAAAAATTGTGGAGGAGTAATTGATCCAAGTGCATGGGTATCCACTTCGCTTCAATCGCTGCCTTGAGGTTGGGGTTCTTTTTAGAACTAAAAGTTTTGGTTGAGAACCCTAATCGCTCTCATGCTTAGTGGCTGGACATCCTAGCAGTATCCGTCCATCAAACCCAAATGCATGTGCATTACCAGTTTGGCAGCGATCCGTGAAGTTCGCTTCCCTGTATTTCGCTGTACGATGAGAATAATGACGATGGGTCGAACCTGAAACCGCACTTAGCCACCGGGCAGCTGACCGGACCGTTTCTCATTTTGAAATATACACGATATAGTACAACCCATCTTTGTGATCCTCAGTTGGATCGATGGATTCACATTGCTCCTGATGCGACCCAACCAGGTCGAAACAACTGTACAGTGCTTCCCAGCTTTTCAGCTCATGCCTCATTTACGAAATGTATCATATAAACAAATCAAATCCTTCATTACTCCCATATACATATGTGTTTTAACAGCCCTTTCGGAATCAGGCTATTTACGATTCAATACTTTGAATCGGTGTGACCCTAGTATTTGTGGTATAGCAGTTGCCTATCGGCTTCACGTGTTTGTATTGAGCTTCGAGCGTACCACCATAAAGCAGCGAAATCTGAGAATTTTTCTGATCACACCCCCATTGAAGTGATAGCTGTCAAGTACATCATTGATCGCCATCCAAACATTTTCCATTCACTTATATGATATAAATGTTCTCGGTCAAATTCAAATTTAAAGTTTTATTACGGGAATTACCTCCAAGTTCATGCTTCTCTTGTACCCATAGGATATTTAGATAATTGAATTGTTTCTCAACAAATAACTTATGAAATGTCACACATAGTTCCGGATAGGAGATAACACACAATGTGGTCCTTCACTAATATATATATATATATATATATATATATATATACGTAGGAAGGTGAGATGTTCTACGGTTTCATCAAGTCTCCGCTTGAAAGATTCAACTGTTGGTGAACAAACGACGTGCGATGAATGGGCGTTCCAAATGGTGGACATCCTGACTGTAAAAGGTTAACGTTAGCACACTAGCCCACGCTTTGGAATCAGTAACTTGAAACGGTGTCCCCTAACGTGAGCAGCAGTCGACATGGATGGTTTGGGTTCTGCCGTATTTCATGCACCTGGAAGTCAGCGGTATTGAACAGACTATAGCCCTATTCGTCGTAATCTCTCCCCATAAATGATTCAATGCTATCACTTAATCATATTGGTGGTAATCCCTTACGGACGCTCCAGCATCTTACGATCACTTTGTAACTATGGCGTGTAAACTTGGATGAAGTACTCTGTGTATGGTCGAATGCACATTGAAAAGCAAACATGGGCACAACACTGGTTAAATTCAACCAAAAACTTGACTAAGCAAGTCAACATTCTTCACAGCAGAGGACGAAGCACTGGCCCAATTGATCCAGCAGCTTAATTACTCTTGAACAATCATACCTAAGTCCTTCTCATTTAAGGTATGTGACAGGCGGTAATTTCTCAAGGAATAGGATAATCTGCTCCTGTGACGTATGGATTAGATTTTGCACTTGAAACATTGAATCCAAGGTCGTTCCCCGTAGAGCATTGATAAGCCCCATTAGGTGTGTCTTGAAGGGATAGTGAGCCCTCGGTTTGTGTTACTGTATCCCAGGTTTTGGCGGATTCTGCTAACAGTGTTGCATTGTTCCTAGCACATTCGGCATGCATCCATCATGAATGCGAGCAAATGTTGGACAACAAGTACATAACCGCCCAGGCAACATTGTTAAAACCGGACAGGGAATCAGAAACACGATCTGATATGATTCGTTGTCGTAAGAATGCTCTAATACAATCAAGCAAGAAAACTCGTGCCACAGTTGTAGAAATTCTGCAGTAAAATTCGGTTGTTGATCCGATTAAATACTTTTGAAAAGTCTGTATAAATCACATCCACCACATCCTTTTCGACGACTTTTTTGGTCCATTCATCTCAAACAAGAAGCAAGTCATTCTAAAAAGATTGCTTTTTCCTGAACCCATTTTGAGCTGTTGAAAGAATATTCTTTCTTTCCAAGTGTTTCATCAGAAAGTCGGCTGCAATTGACTCCAGGACTTTTGATACCACCGAAAGGAGAGCCACAGGTTAGCTGGGTGACGACGACAACCGTCTTTGTATATAGGTGAAATAGCTCCTTGCTTCCATGATCAAGGAGATGTTGTTTGGTAGAATATCTGTTGTAATAGAATGGCTAATGATTCGGATATGTACTTCGGGAAAAATGTAAGGATTTCGGATGTATACTGTGCCCCAACTGGGGTTGCATTTTTTTCCGAGCCATTCGTTTTGCTTTGACGGTTTCCACAGTAAATGATACGTTGTTCTGTGAAGGATATGCAGGACGATGCAACTGCTGTACGCTTTGGCATACTTTTACCTGCTCTGAACTGAAGCGACAATTTTGTAGGATTGATTCTGTAGGGTGCGTTTGCCGAGGGTGGCATATTGTTTCTATGAAACGGCCCATGATTGGTTGAACAAAAGGTTCGTTATCTCCTTTTACATTTCATGGGTGTTTTCACGAGCCGAGTCAACCCCGAATGCAAGGGTTCTGCTATTCATATACAAAATACCTTGACAAAGAAGTACTCCAAATGCACCATGGATAAGTTTTTGGATGGTGACGCATGTGCTCGAGTTGTGGAATATTTTGACCATTTATTCATATACTACTTGATATAACTCATTAAAGATTGTCCCAAGTGAAGAGCATTTAGAAATGGGACGCATCACACACTCAAAAAAGTAATATTTAACTAGTATAATAAATCTTCAATTTCGGGTTTTGGGTTTGTGATTTATTATTCACCACAAAGAGTATCAATGTGTTGAGAGTCTCCCGGTTGCTACGATCTAATCCATCTCTTAGCAACAGCCAGTCATGCTCCACTGACCAAGCCTTACCAGTACATCCATCTGGAAGATCGACTAGCTTCATCTTGACAGTGACAACTGAATCGTGGAACGGGATTACCGATTGATCGTGGTTCGCAAACGCCTGTCCTGACGGTATCCAGTGCCAAACATAAGCCACAATATATTGAGGAAATTATTGTTAAAAATTAAACGAGATTACTATGAGAACAACAGATTGGGTGTGTGACTCATTCCGATTGTCAACCGAGTCCGAGTGTGTAATTTGTCCAACGGAGGACACGCGAAACGAAAAAAAAGAATTTGTGCCCCGTTCGTACCCGGCATGGTGAGCGTTATCAATCCGCAGATTTGTTTATTTCTCTGTATCCTCTCGTTTGGTTGGTTGTTTTTGATGAAATTAGATCATGCATTGACTGCTCGGAAGAAAATTGCTTCTGTTTATCTGATCAAACTGTTTCTTATT
The DNA here is from genome assembly GCA_900618425.1 of Echinostoma caproni. NCBI lineage: Eukaryota > Metazoa > Platyhelminthes > Trematoda > Plagiorchiida > Echinostomatidae > Echinostoma > Echinostoma caproni. Next base: position 26,766 of record UZAN01042844.1, read on the forward strand.
CAGTGAATAGGAATGCCAGTATTTTCTCAACCTTGAGCTGCCACTAGTGAGATGAGACTAAGTATTCAAGTAGGGGATCGTACATTTTCCTGATACGTAGCACACGAGTACGAGATGCAGATGACCGAACAAGAAAAATGTGACCTGTAATCTTTTAGTGATTGCAACTCCCACAGAAACAACTGTCGAACACAGCTCTCAGATCAAACGAGGGCCGCTATACTCAAACTGTACGGATGGAAGTCAATCAGTGTCACTGGAGGGCGATGATTTTCGACCCAGAGGCACCGTGGACACCCTGGTCGTCATGGGACCGTTTTCCGCCTTTTAGAACCTAGACACACTTGGTCTCATTTGTCCAATTCGTCTGATCAGAGAAAAGGCAGGCACTGCGAGATGTTAACATTTATTTTAATCTTCTCAGTCGCTACAACGCAAAACAATCTGGTATCTATACAAGAAACTTTTGATAACAACAGTGGTTCAACGGACAACAGCCAGGGGATGGGGAATCCGTAGTGCCACGGCAAATATGACGGATTGCGTCAGAAACTTATGTGCACACAAAATTGACAAGAGCAAAGAGCCTAGGATTCATGTCAAGCAACAACTGCTTGAACCTCAAAAGTTGATCCACGATGGTTCGTTTCAGTTCTCATCAAATGTTTTGCGATCTGTCTCTTTTCGGATTGACCGCTGAGATTTTGCTGCCTCACTGGCTTAAATAATCATTTAGGAATGTTTTCGCACGTTATCTATCAGTTCCGTTGCAGTTCCGGTGACAACGAAACCTGCAGTAAGAATCGACCTCTGTCACAACAGATGTCCGAACACATTCCCAAATAGTTATTACAGTAGCTTGTCGTCTTAGAAAGAGTAATGTCCGTGATATCCCATTCTCAGTATCAGAATTGCTTTTCACTAGATTATATTTTTACGTGAACTGTGGATTGATACATGGGCATAGTGCTAGAGGCTCTTAAAAGCTTACTTTTGACTTGTAAAATAAAATAGTAACCACGGTCACTGGCATTAGAAGAACAGGGTTCTGAGAGACGATAATCCAATATGTCAGCCTTCATTCTTGTGCCATCCTCATTCATGTGGACTGATCAGAAAACCTCGATGATCTTGAACCATTCCGAAATGAGTAAACGGTAAAATCCGATCGATATTTAAACGACACGATTTCTCGATCATGGCACTAAGTTAAGAGTTAATATTTACCACTGGACGAAACTCACTTTGCCCGGTCAACTTAAAAGCCCAAAATGAATTTGACATGGGATATTATGAAAATGTGAACACGGTCTCCAGGTGATCAATCACCCGAACATCTCGTGATTTAGATCGGCTCCATAAAAGTTCTGAAAATACTGTCGCCCTGTGCATGATGAAATCCTTTTCCCAAAGTCATCGTCGTCGTCGCCCCGGTCTGCATCGTCGTCTTCATTACGCACGCTGATGCAGGCACACACACACACAGAGGCTACACGTTGTGGTTCTCACTAGGGTTTCGTACAACCCGCGGGCCCATTTTGACTCAATCCGTATGAGGGAACGTCCAATGAAGCTAATTTAAACTTGCGTTTCAGCGCACCCCACGCCTGAATAGAAGTTTACACTAACCGCTACATCGTTTGAACGGTGTAAAGAAACAGACTTGCATGAATAACGGCTCGCACCAAACTGTTAAGAATTATACACAGAATATCATTCGTGTTTCGAACGAACAGATCTGCGAATCAACTCGCAACCCATCTCACGTTAAACTTGAACACACAGAAGAAGGTAAACTCCCGGGGTGGGGTGGGTGAATTTTAATGTACTATAAATGATAGAAAATAAAATTGAAATCTGCCGGATTGAACTTGAATAGCGTTACAGAAAACAGAGGGATTGGTGTACACACACAGACACAAAGACATGAAGACTACATCATAGGAAGTTTCGAATGACTTGGCACACTTGTATTTACTGGCTCGACGAAACGTGTATACCTTCATTTCAATCCAATGTGCTAAGCGTTGGAAGCTAAACCAAACTTTAGGAAGTTTGATTGAAAGTAATTTTAAGAAAGAAGAGTGGAACAGACTACCCTTAGGATTTGACAGTTTGGTCGTTCATGTGTGGTTGAATAACCCGCCAGAGCACAAGAACCAACCATTTTTTTCCTCCGATTGCACCCGACTGCAATTTCGGTGGTGGCCAAGTGGTTAGGTCACAAAATTGTGACCCGGGGTCCCGGGTTCGAACCGCTTCACCGCCGCCCTTCCCTTCCGCACTTATGTATTTTCCCAGGCAGCCTTTGTATGATCGCGGCTCTCTTCCTGAGATTTGACTATACATGTGTATATTCAACAAATAAATAAAAAGGAAGTAAAAAGATCTTGATTTTTTAAAATTTATTTATTAGGTGAATTGTTTGCACCGTGACGATTACCCATGGGAGGGAATGAACGAATCCAATTCTCTCACTAATTAAAAACAATCGGTAAAAAATGGTGACGCGCAAGATCATGTTTTGTGAACACCACTTTCTTACGTACACACACACACACGCACGCACGATCAGCTCCATTTCTTCTGTTCTCCGCGGTTGGCAATTTGTCGATGCAAGTGTTTCATCACCAGTTGAGGTGACATCGTCAGCTGAAATGGAATTCAGTTCACCCGAGCTGCAAGAACCAATTGTTAATACCTTGTCAGCACTCAACCGGTGAGAATGAAGCATTTCGTTGATGTCCCGGATTCCCCGGCCATATTTTCACTACCTATTTTTGCACTCGGCCACAACTGGTTGATTTATTTCCACCATAAGAACTACGTTCAACCGGATCGCCCAACCCCCTCCCCCTCGCCGGTAGTCTTCCGGCGTGAAGTGAACGCGATAACCACTACACCCGACCCGGATGAACAGTAGTAGTCACAATGAATGAGCTGGGCAAGAAATAGCTCTGATAAATGTTTTGAGAAAACTGTAGCAAGCCTTTCCCGAGATCAATTTTAAAAGATAAAACGATAATGCAATACTGCACGATTTATGTCCAGGACGATTTCGCTGCATCTCAACATGGTGCATACTGAAGTAAACCAAGAATTGCAAAAGAAACGATTGCGTCAGCTCCAAAACTACGAGTCACGTTGTAATGACGTAAGCTGTTTGCTCCAATAAAACGACCGAAATCGGCAGTTGATCGAACCTACTATCCAGCTGACTGCTAAATCGTCCATCGGACAACTATAGAATACCCAATACCCCGGTAAAAGAACATCTGTCTCTGTACGCCAACTCCGCTCTAGTCTAACAATTCCAATGTGGGTGTGGAGCGACCTACGCTGGTACAACAGAGTGACAATTACGTAATCGAGTGGTTGAACATATTCCAAATTGGTTCCAAAGTCAGTGGAATAGAAAAACAACGGTATAAACTACAAGACCCCGTGATCAGCTTATCTTTGACTTGTAAAATAAAATAGTAACCACGGGCACTGGCATTAGAAGAACAGGGTACTGAGAGATGATAATCCAACATATCAGCCTTCATTCCTGTGCCATCCTCATTCACATGGACCGATCAGAAAATGTCGATGATCTTGAACCATTCCGATCGATATTTAAAGGACACGATATCTAGATCATGGAACTGTTATATTATTATATTTGACACCTGTCTGAGGACGGACTGTGTACCAGGTAAATCATGGTACAGTAATGTTCATGACGAAGAAGAAAANTGTATGGAGTACCATAACTCACAAAGCGTCGGGTCTGATCATTCAATGCTAGGAAGCGGGCTCGACTTCCAGAGCACTCCGATGTAGCATGGGTGGTTGGAAATCGAGGCATTGCAACTGCTCCTGACAAGTTAGCTGTCGTGTTTTCGTTGATCCGATTCCACCCTTTCCGACGATCTTTTTCTCTCTTCACTTCGACGAAAATGGCCCCGCTATGGGGACGCAGTCATTATTAGTTCCTAAACAGGGCCTGCGAACTTGGGTCATTAAAGTTCGTGGCGTTGGAAGTGGATAAATTGTGTACCGAAGCAGTCACTCTTGAGCATGATTGAGCATCTGAGAGCTATCAATCCAAATCAAGAAGTGATAGATCTTTTTATCGGACCACTACACGAAGTTCAATCTCATCATGCGGTGAAAATGACTTCAATCTACGACCCATTTGTAAAGTGCGTAGAAAGGAGTTTAGACAGTGTATGTATCGTTTGATGATTGCAATATAACAGCAGATAAGGTTTAACTGCCTTGGTGTTGTTGTGTTCTCCGAGGTGGAAGTGTTGTTCGCAGACGTTTCGTAGCCAGGCTAGGCAACGTCACCAGTGTCTAGCCTGGCTTCGAAACGTCATCAGTATGATTTAAAAGAACTTTGACGCACCAAATGGCCGCTTTGCCTTGTGGGAATAGAGTAAGTGCATCAGTTTCATTCCTTGGTGGGGCTCGAATCACGAATCCTCAAAAATGGCTCATCCATTCGAGGTGCCACAATGAGCAACAACGGAAAGGGACACCAATATAATAACCTCCGAAACAGATAAGTGGATCTGGGATCCAATCTCACTGATTGGTGAAATGTTTAAAACTGTCACCTCAGAAGCAGAAACAGAAGGCTAAAACACCTGTCTAAAATGTGTCACCAGAACACTGTCTGGTAGGAAATACCGAGAGTGTCTCAAACAAGGATACACGTCTATAATTGACATGGAATGTAACAATTGAACTGATACGAAATACTTTCATGATCCAAAAAAAACTTGCATATATTGAAATGTAGCATTTCTTGGAATATGTTGGATTGGTTTACTGTGTAGTAAGTACCATCTAAAATGTGGTTTACGCTCTAATTTAGATTTCTTGTTTCACGAGTTATTTCCTGAACAGGATTTCTGTGAGCTTGCTTTGGTCCCGTCAGTTATCATTGCTAAGCTGGTGGTATACTGGCTAGAAACTATTTTTTATTGACTATGTTCTTACTTCACCTAAATTTCCATCTACTAGTAGCAACGGAAAATAGATTTTTTTTCCTCACAGGTTATTTCACTCTCTCCACACACACTCACATTTAAACACACAAAGAATGTTGAATTTATACTATGTCAAAAAGCAATATCTTCTTGGAACAAATTCGTTAATTTTGGATGATAAAAGGGGATAAAAAGCAAGATTTATTGCATTTTTGTTTTATCTGTATCCTGTCTTGCCTGCATTCATTTTTTATTATGAATAAAACACCGAGTGACGAAGAAGCTCGTTTTCGTGGTACTTCATCACATGAACATATCTAATAAAAGGATGCGGCGGTGTTAGCCCGATGGTGGTAACGTCACCAACTTATCACCTCATAGGACGTATGTTCGAACCCCACCACCACCGACTGACTTTCCTCATTGTGCGTTGTATGGTAGCCTTTTGATTGACCGTTTCCCAGTTCCTGAAAAATGTATTATTATACATTCAATAAAAGGAAGTGAAAGTGAAAAAAGATGTTAGTAATGAAGAATTTGTTTCAATTATATGGTGTCACGTGTATAACACCTGAAGATGGTGTGGACCTCAATCGTGTAAATACAAATAAAAAACGATTTGAACAATTACCCGGGGATCCGGTGGATGGTATGATTGCATCCTACCGGTGATGGCCCATATTCGATTCGCAGTCGGGAATTTGATGGATTAGCACTGCACTGATGAGACCCAACCAGATCGAAACAGTTGTCCAGTAGTCCATCCTAGCTTTCCAGATCACGCTTCATTTGCTGTGTATATGACGAATAGCGCTATACATAGGAATAAATGTATATATATGTGTACCACTAATCAAATTTCAAATCGGTAATTATTTGGATTATCTAGCTTGGATTAGCCTATTCCGTTTTTCAGCGGCACCAGGCACTCTTGATGATAGAGTCCTGAGGGACACAAGAAGTACGCGCTACTGACTAGTCTTAAACAGGACGAAACAACTGTTCATTGCTCTTTCTCAGTCATCAAAAGCATTTTCATCGCATTTAAATGTAAATTATTTGGTTTGTGTGAGTGTATCTATGCTAGAACGTGCGTGTGCGGACTCGGTCTGAGCCACTTTTATTCGTTCTTTGTCATTCTGGTCTTGAAGGGAATTTTGTCTTCAACAATTACAGTCTGAGGCCACAGTCAGAATGAGGCTTTTCTCATCTGTTATATGGAAAAGAGAGTGGCAAAACCACCAGGAACAGCACTGTGCAGTGTTTATAAATCGGATAGGCCGAACTGCCGGAAATTTGATTGGGAACTGTACATCGACAACCGGGCACGCAGTATTTTGAAAAAATCTCCTTTTTCTGGACGAATGTACATTGTAATCGGTGCCTCCGGAAACACAGTTTTTTTTACTGTCCAAGCAACCAAATGTCTATAAAAAATGTATTCAAACCAAATTCACTTCCTCATTAGAAGTTTTCGTAGCTGCCTTTCTGATCAATATCTTTACCAATAAACATGGTAACAAGACCAACAAGAGCGCCTGGTGCCTCTGAACAATCTAATGGGTTAATCCAAGCTTGCTACTCTAAAATTCTACTGAGGAAACTCTATAACCACGGTATTCGGGGCCTCGCGCTTGGCTGGATCGAAGCATTTCTCCGACATCGGACCGTATTGGTTCGTGTTTCTGCTTCGCTTTCCAGTCCTA
>UZAN01042844.1:34910-45464 GCA_900618425.1 Echinostoma caproni
TCGATGAAACACTAGCATATCTTACGTTCCAACATAAGCACGCGAAGAAGAAAGAAGGAATCAGTTTCTCGAGATTTCCTGTATTAAAATAAACAGTGACCGCCGCATTCGAACTAAATATTTTCAGGTCAAACACACAGACAGACAGACACCGCCCAGGAAGCATAGAAACTAAATCGTCTATCGAGAGATTGAAAAACATTTTAAAACAATTACGTGAAGATCGTGCCGTGACCTTGCAGTTCCACTTAGGTTAAGTGACAGGTTTTATGTCACTAAGTGCTTAATTCATTCCCTCGCGTATCCCAAACCTTTCGAGATTAGTGTTCAGGTCTGGTCCCTCTGGCCGTCCACGCGAAGCTGGCCCCATCAGCGTGATCCCACTCGGACAGAGACATACTAATTTATGAATTGGAGATGACCTGTCTCAAATGAGTGGTGTTAAGCCACTTTCGAGTGGCGTTTGCGGGCGGGCAAAGAATGGGTTGCATGACTGTTGACCCGGTGCAAATTGAGATGAACTCGTTGGCCTTGCTCGCATACAGCAAATGAGATTATACGAATGGTAAGCAGTTCAGTGGTATTTTCATCGTACACATAATATGGATGCAAATTGTCAGTGGCTGGTTGAAGTACAGAAATTTCAGGAACTAATAGTTGACAGAAACTATCCGTAGTTATATACCAGAATACCAACCAAGTGATAAGACAAAACGGATTCCTGGCATAACATGTGAATCGAAAATTCGATTAAGTGATCATTTCAGTCCAGAACGAGGACTTCTTTGACAAGAAATCACCGCAACTGATTCAATACGCTTTTCAAATGTCACTTTTTATTTGATCAATGGAAAAAATCATTTTCTGACGGAAATGTATTTTTGTGTGGGCTAATTAGTCTTTCAGGTCTGAATTTCTCCAAATCAACAAACACTCCAATGAGAGTGCATTTGAAATAGTGAATAACAAAAGTCTGAAAAAACAAAAATCCTAGGTGAGCATTTTGTGTTCTATGAACGGTCAACATACACCACCCGATTGCCTAGAGAGTCAAACTGACTGAATCTGACTAACTGACTGACTGACTGCTGACTGAAAGAATCACGGACACTTTCATTGACTGTCTGACTACACGTCGTTGACTGAATGGTTGAATGTCTGACTAACTCCAGCGGGCTGATTTATTCACTGACTGACTGGCAGACTGACTGACTGACCGACTGACTGACTGAGAATATTATTGATTAACTGGCTGAGTGACTGACTGACTGACTGACTGCCTGACTGACTGAGGTACAGACTTATTGGATATGTACTGACTGAGTGGCAGACTGCTTGACTGACTGACAAACTGGTTGACTGACCGACTGAATGTCTGACTGACTGAGTGACTGACTGAATGACTGACGGCAGCTGACTGACTGACTGAGGGACTGACTCACTGGATGTGTACTGACTGTGTGGCAGACTGACTGACTGACTGCCTGAATGACCGCCTGATTGACTGACTGACTGACTGACTGACTGACTGACCGACTGACTGAATGAATGAATGAACGAATGAATAACTGGCTGGCTTACTGACAGCCTGAATGACCGACTGACTGACTGACCGACTGCAGATGACTGACATACTTTGGCTGATTGACTGAGTGACCGACAGACTGACTGCCTGACTGACTCTCTTTTAAATGGTTATGCTAATACATTTTCATTAATGCAAGTTCCTTGTTGTTCCGGTTGTTATTTCTTTTATGTTCTAGTGCCTGTCGAACCAATCTTTTGCAGCTCCGGTGGAAGTATTTGCGCTATTAAGGGAAAAATTCACAAGCGGTTTTATCATCGCAATCCAGTCTAATCATTGCGCACAGATTTTTAATCCACACAATCAGGAATTACAATGTCATGAATTTTTAGTTCGAAATCGTACCCGTGGGACTAAGCATAAATGTTTTCTCTAACGTGTTATGAAACACTCCGTCAGGTGTTCATTTATTTTTGCTTTAAGGAGGCGAATCAAGTTGGGGGTGAGACGCGAATTGAGGTATGTTACTGCAGATCACACATGATTTATGTGACCATCTACTCATTGCTTCCATCGTAAAATAAGAAAAGAATACAAGTTAGTGTCTTTTGTTATTGGTATTTTTGTTGTTCGGCCATTTGTTTATCTTCGAACCGATTGAATTTGAACGAGCCCACCCGACACACATTGGGTTGTGAACGGATCACCGTCAATTTAACCTTGACTGTTGATGCCTGCTGGAAGGTTGATCCATGCCGCACAGACACTCACCTATGGAATTACGACTATTTTGTCAATCAAGAAGTTTTGGCAGTTCCCAATACGTTGCCCTGCTCGCCCCTGGACCTTGGTCTTATTTTCAGCTCCCCCACGACTCCATCCTACCCCACCCCACCGACCGACCAGCACTAATGATCCTTTAGGGGCAGATGAATGAGATCGTACAGCTTCATTGCGGACTTATGGAGTGGGTGTTTGTTTGCATGTTTACGTCAAAGGATTAGAAATTTATCTCGGACACTTGTGCCCCGTGTGGGGTAGTTAGTTCTGGAGAGGGGGTAACAAATTCACTTGCATGCTGGTACGTGTGTGAGAATAGTCCCGCCACATCGAAAGAAATTTAGTAACCGCACTACTCTGTTTCTCAATGGTTTGTGCGCCCAGTTTTGTATGCCTCCTCTCCCTCGCCATATACGTGTGTGTGTGTGTGTGTGCATGTGTGCATTTTTGTGACCTAAATGTTAATGCTTTGAGGATTTGCGGAACAGATTTCACGCGCCAACGGTACAGTAAGCAATTTGCATGCTTGGTCGCGTGTACACACACTTGCGCGTGGGGTGTAAGCCGGGTAAAAGTAATATGTCGGTCGTCATATCACACACTACGAGTGAATGCGAGAAGAAGTTTATCCTCTTCTGCCAGAAGATAACTGTGTGCGTGCGTGTGTGTCTCTCAGTGTTCTGTTGTTTGTTTGTTGGAATTCGGAAACGGCTCAGAATGCGCATTTCACGGCCGCCTGTAGCGGCCAGTGTGTGTTTAGTTGCGTGAGTGGCTGTAGGCAGCAAAAGATCATGATGCATCAGTCTCTAATCCTCCATCCAGTCCAACCCATCATTAAGACATTTAGACAAATCGACGGGATGAGACAAATATCTCTCAATGTAGGCGTGTGTGTGTGTGTGTGTGCGTACGTGCCGCGGACAGAATATCGGATGCGGTTCTAATGCAGTCAGACTTGTAAACGGATTTGGAATGATAGAGCACGAGGTGAGTGACCAAATTGTCAATATTGAAGGGGGGAGTTATTGCAACCAACCAAACAGATGATGGTCAAACAGGCGAACTAGCAGGACAAGTAACTCCCCAGGGGAACGAGCTCAAGTGTGGCCGATTGTGTGCGGAAAGTCGTTACTAGTTTTGGATGCTTAGTCGGGCGTATTCCCGTGTGGGTCGCAAACCGCCAGTGTGTGGATGCGAATAAATTCGAAATAACTGGCTGTTTATGATGCTCGTTTGTCCACTGAAACACACACACAAAGACAGACGTATGTGTTCGGTTTTGTTATGAACTCAGCAGTCAAAACACGACGCACCGCACGCGGGTGGCATGAGTAGATGATGCACGAATTAACTCGCATTCCCCGGGGCACAGCTGAGCCTAAGCTACGTTTGACACCATGCGTTTTCCACTCGATTGCTACCTGGTATTTGATGAGTATGAAATGAGTGCACTTCTCAAACGGTCAAATGACGGTTCGATGGTTTGAATAATTGTTTACGAGACGTATTGGTTTAACGGTGTCAAAATTGGGATTAAGAAACGTGTGGCTATTCAAGCGATTTGTGTGTGCGCGTGAGAGAGAAGTGGCTAGTGAATATGTGTATTCACACGAATGTCGAAGTCAGATTGGGTCAGAAATTCGTTTGAGTGTTATCAGATAATCGGTGAGAAGGAATAACTTTACTCATCACGAACCGGTTGGGCGCTATCACTGCCAGCTCTGGATAACAAGTTGAATCTGATTTTAAAAGATATGCAACTCAAGGTAAAAGTACCCAGTCTCTAGTGAATTTCTCACCTTATGCGAGTACGTATACGAGCATGGATGGTTGAGACACATCAAAATTGGTAGCAAAACAAAAGACTGATGACACAACGTCAATCAGACAGACAGACAGACAGACAGACAGACAGACAGACAGACAGACAGACAGACAGACAGACCTGAGAGATCTATTAGCTCCTTGGTACCAATAATCAACACTTTAAATTTTTTTATTTCCTTTTATTAATTAAGTAAATGCACAGCTTTCAGGAAGGAGGTGGACTGCATATATTAAGGGACTGTATGGAGATACAAATAGAACAGACAAGTTGGGCGGCGGTGTGTGTGTGTGGGGGGGAGTTGAACCCACTTCATCCGGGGCGATAAGTTGTGACCTTTACTGCTTGGGGATATTTCCAATGCTCAGGTTCTTCGTTCCGTCGATAAAATTTAACAACTGGTCTGTCCTCTTTATCTCTGCATGATATAACGCGGCTGTAACGCTCGAAACCTATGATAGATTGTCAAACTGGAGTCCTTTACGAAGATTAACTCGAACAACTGGATCAAATTAACTGAATGAAAAATAGAGGTCAGAATTTATGACTCACATGATGCAATCCAACAAAACCCTTTGATATTAGCTTGCGATCAATGACAACTAAACATGTATAGCATTAATTGTGGGGAATGCAGAGCTGTTGTCGACATCAGGAAACTTCAATAAGTTGACATGTCAATCAGGACCGTCATCTCATCTTTTCCCTCCTTCTTACCCTACGCGATCATACCTTCATTAGCTATGTAAATGTAAATGTCTTTTTACTTCCTTTTTTATTTATTGATTATACAAATGTACAGTCAACATTCAGGAAGGGGGCCCACGGCCATGCAAAGGCTGCCAGGGGAAAATGGGCGGCGGTGGAGCGGTTCGAACCCGGGGCTCACAGATCACAAGTTAGTGACCTAATCACTTGGCCACCACCACCACTATGATATGACTAAAATTAAGTGTTTAAATAATTAACTTGGTACTATCTTAGACAGTATATGAGTAAAATGAACCCTATTATTCAGATCCCTCTCATTGTGAGCTGGTTCGGACAGTGGTACCCGAAATGTATATCACAAAAGAGGCGATCTAGTGTTCAAATAACCGACCGATGGGCACCATCGTCTCACTTTGATTACAGAGAGAAAGTAAACCTTGTGGAACGTGATGTTACAGCATAAAAACTCATAATTAAAAATGGAAACAACTGACCTGTGAATATGGACCTTCCAGTAAAATTAATTTTCACGTACTAGATCATTGAACTCGGCGTACAATTGCGCAGTACTATAAACTTGCGTTCCGTTTTCAGAATATACATTATTGGTACGTGTACAAGTTCCCGTCCATGATAAGAACTGTGAATCCCTCCCCGGAAAATCGTACGTTACCATTGTCAAAGGTTTATGCTGGAGCTGCCCACAATTATCTATATAATTTTTTAATGAAAATTAATGAGTTTTGATCCCACAACAATCAATGAAGCCATAAGATATCGTTTTAAAGTGCATTCGAATCTAGTCTTCCTTCAGATGTGAGCTAACTGTCAGGATGGTGCCACACATATCGTCGATGAAAGGGGCTCAGAGTTCCAATCCTGAATTTTCTATAGTGATGAAGTCTAATGAGAACGAAATTTGATTCTATTTGTTCCCAACTATGTGGACCACTTGGGAAAAGGGCAAGAGCAAATCTGAATGTTAGCCAGTCAAAGTCAATGAGAACCTCTTCCGCACTACCACCACCACCACCACTGCATAATAATCCGTGACTGTTTTGTGGTCAAATTGTGATCTAATAAAACACTTATCCGAGAACTTATTCACCGTGAGTGTTTGTTCCAGTGAATATATTCCATACCCGTCTATTGTGTTTCAATCGTCTTTGGGTTTCTGTCACGTGCATCAACCTATCTGAATATTCACCAAACGACGATTTTTTTGTATGATCATTCGTCTATTCCTAATTTATGTTGGTTGTCTGAACATCAGTCATTTTCGTCTGTTGTTGATTGCCTGCATACATGTACGCTCACACACACCCCTTCCGGACACATCCATGGATCGATACTGTACTTATGCAACCTCAACATCCTGTTGGTTTTAATCTTCTCCCGACTGGACCCCAATTACTCCTAGTCAACCGATCAGTCCAAGAGAAGTGCTCATATTTTTTAAAGTGGAAATGTTGAAATTTAGACTGAAGTTGAATTCATTTAGTTGCGAAAAATACATTCAGGTTATCTACCTGTCGAAAAAACATTATGGTCCTTTCGGGATGTAACGATCTTCAGCACATTAGCGCACAGATCGCCCAACTTTCCCACACCCTTGGTCCATTCTAAAAATCTTTTGTGAATCTGTCTATTCCAGTGAAATCGGTAAGAGGTTGGTATCATTATTATTCACTGATTTGTTCAACACAGCGATTAATGAACGATAAGAATCTAGAGTATGTTCAGCTTCTCTTAGGTGGTAATACATCGAAAATTGATTTGTATCCGTTTCTGAGATAGAAGCAACGAATCGCTCAAGTCACCTAATCCTGCGGTCAGTGACTTCGCAAGGAGGTCAAAAATGTAACTGCAACTCGCGTCGTATGTTCGTTGAAGATAAAAATCCCTTGTGAAATTTGCCTCCTGGCGACATCAAACCGGGAAGAAAGTGACTAAATTGGCAGAATGATTTGGTTCATCTGGAAAACCACTGAAAGGAGTTGATTAAAACTGAATGAAGGTTTATTATTGCAAAACATTAAACAATAAAAATTTGGAAGATAAATCATATAGGTGCGATCGAAATGATTGTGATGACCAATAAAGAGCACTAGATAACTGTTTCGTCCCGTTTGGGACTCGTCAGTACTGCGTACTTTTGTGTCCCTGTCAGGACTCGAGCCAAACATTCATCGTCTGAACAAATCGTATAACTTTTTAATGAGTGTATTCTATGTTGATCGGCGGTTGCTTCACGATTCACAAAAATAGCCAGGTGGTACTCATAAGAATGCGTACATAGTATTGCAGTTAAACCGCAAACGAACCTATAGATCGAAAGTGATAAAGCAAAACCAAGTAACAATGTTTACCATATAATAATTGTATTTCTTCGGTCTTTTTCTGTCCCACTCCGGAAGAAAGATAGGTTGGGTAGACAAGTAGGTGGTAAGTGCGAAGTAGTTAAATGAAAACCTCAGTATGGTCGGGGATGGGTGCCTCGGGTTGCTGCTGGTTATCCCTCTCTTGCACCTCAAGAAATGCTGCCATGCGACCAAACGTCTGAAATAATCTCTGCTAAGGAAGCCCTAATCACTGCATTCTCATAGCGGAAGTGTCTTCCCACCAAAGTGAGAGGACGGAAAGCCAATGTCCTGGCTATAACCGGGTGGGTGAATCACTGTCAGTTCACTAAGGGGAGTTGGCTAAAAACCCTGATTCCAAACTAAACAAGAAGAGGCGTATGAACCAAGCACACACCTTCCTGGTCGTGGTAAGGGTCACCGGCTCGATTGGACTTCGAGGTATAAAGGGCACCTTGGACGTTCGAACCTGTCCAACGGGCGTATGATCTAATGAACTGGACACCAGCCCCCATGGATTGCGGTTTTCACACACCTCCCCGATGCCTTTCATTTCAGGCTTTGGCTAACCGAAGGCTCCGTTTGTAAACTCCTTAAGAAAATTCACCTGCTTTGGCCTGGACAACCTATTAACATGGCGTCCACAAAAAAATCTTGAACCTTTTTCTTCTTTATAAAGATTATTATACCGTGGTTTTTTAATTTGTTTGTCTGAACTCAGGTGTGTGCATGCGTGAAAACGTAAATATATATATATATACTTAAAGCTAAGTAAGGTCTTGTCAAATGATGGAACAATCGGTCATGTTGCCGTTTTTAAGGTATTCGTGTCCAATGCATTAGCGCGCACGTACTATCACCGGCTGTGCATTGACAAATTTAATATTAATATTAATAATATATATTAATATAATATTTAACTGTCACACACATACATTGCAGCCCAACAGTCGCGAAAAGAAACCAATTACCTTTCGGCTTTCGGTTATTTGTATCAAACAATATTTTCAGTCCGCCATTCCCTCGCGAGCCCTTCTGTATATGTTGCTTTGGGTCCCTGATTGATCATGGCATTTCCTGGACGGGCACAATTTTACTTTCCGGTGGATTTAGAAATAGCAGTTTATGGAGTTATATTTTCGAAAGGGTGGGAGAGGCAGTTCACCGAATGAAGGTATGAGTAATAGGTTGCAGCCATAGTGTACGCATCTAATGCTTCATAGAATAACAGTTAAAAACTGGTATTTTTGACTCGTTTGCTCTGGTTACTATCAGTCCTGCGTGGCACCATGTTCACGTGTTGATTAAGAAAAGTGAAGAAAATTAGCAGTTAGTTAAGGATAGTAAGGAAAACAAACGATAGGGGTTACATACTTTGACACCGAACTAAATTTCACCTTTACCTGGTCTTGGCTACGTTATCATATGCATGCATCACAAGTACACCGAAGCCCCAGAGTCAGCAATACGTTTGCGTTGTACGTTTGGATACGCTAGCAGTTCAAAGAGATTTGTGGCAGGGGGTGGAAGGATGCTCTGAGGGTGAGAAGCTCAAGATTTAGGCCATAAGTGACCATAAGTGATGTTAGCTACGGAAGTCAAAAGAGATTAATTTGAGTACAGCAATGCACCACATTTATGCACACAGTCACGCACGGTCGAGTGTGTGTGTGTGTGTGTGTGTGTATGTGTGTGTGTGTGTGTGCGTACATAAGCATTAACAAAGGATTATCTGACTAATTTCGATTTAGACAACTGAGCCAGGGATGCTCCAGAATGTGTAGTTGTCTACTTCCAAATATGGTCACAATAACCACAAACCAATGTAATTTCGAATGCGGGTTACAAAAACACATGTATACACATGTGGAGTGAGCATATGATATTTCATTTAGCTGCTGCTGCTGCTGCTGCTGCTCAGACACGGCGTATTTCGACACGAACTCCGACGGGATCGGATCGAATGTTCCGTTTTGCACAAACAGTTCGAATAAAGTCACGCACTTTGTTGTTTTTGACCACCAATTCAGAGGTTTTCACTTTACCGACTGATTGGAACATTCACTTGATCTCCGAACACATTTGTTTTCAATTCACCAAAATATTTTTTTTAATTTTGAAGTCGTTCTATGCCTTCCGTTTCTGTACAATGTATGTGAGTGTATGTATAACTTCGACTCACGGTACGGACAACAGGCCAAAATGAAAACACGTTGAGATCCCGCGTCCTCCCATGGGCGTGAATCACATTTCATTTCGCGAATGAATAAATACTGTAAAAAACCGGTGTGTGAAACGGATGGAATCTGGGACAGGAAATCAAACAAACCAAACAGCTGGTTTCTCTGCATGCTGCATATAAGACGGTGTACTGGCCATCTGGGGGACATATAGACCCCGAAACGTCAAGTTGTGGTTCCCATTTATTTCAGAGTTTCATTAAAAGTCACTACATATCATATATGGTAGCAGTATAGGACGCGATTTATATGCAGTCCGTATTTCCCGGGCGAAATCTAAACCGAAGTATGAATACGGTTGAGAATCAGTGAGTAGAAACGAAAAGTGAATAGGGACATGGAGCCCAAACCATTATCCAGTACGATGATCACTCACAATAATAGTGCTGATGATTTCCTCTTAAACATTTCGTTGATTACATCCATGGACCGCACCAACCAAAGGGTAGAAATAGTAATTATTCAAATACCGTGGTGGGAAAGTGCATAATTGGATAATGATTCAAAGTGAAATGTGATTGTGCATCCACACACAATAGTAGAATTGTTTCATCTTTGTTTAGGCATAGCTACTAAGTTTGTGAAATGTATGACTGTGAATCCAGCATGCTTGCACCGGATTATTTTTTAGTCATTCTACCCCCTGTTAAGCAAACGAATCGAGTAACTGTTATTATTGTTGCTGTTACAGTTATAGCCATGAAAACGTCACAATAATTTGATGTCCAAAGGTGAAATTTGTTTCGTTTTGACTGGGTCTCATCAGCAGCGCAAACGCAAATCCATCCACCCAACTCGGAATTGAACCCGGGACCTCACGGGCAGGACGCAAGCGTGCTACCCACTCGTCCACCGGACAGCTGATAAGACCGTCATTGATTTTCCATTTACACGATACAGCACAACCTATCTTTGCGAGCTTGTTGCAGGCCACTGACCTCGCTCATCTCAGCACTAGTCTCCGGGGTTGACTCGGTTGGAAACAATCACAACCAGACTAATTTGATGTTCGTTGACAAAAATTGCTCTTGAGCTTGAAGGCTGCAATTTGCGTACCTTTGGGTTATCTAGTGGACTTCGTCGTGTACAGAGCAAATGAAACGTAAACCGGCA
>UZAN01042845.1:12153-37842 GCA_900618425.1 Echinostoma caproni
TTTAGGGAGAAACTGAGAGGAGAGCGGTATTCACTAATGGTGGAGTCAGCTACGTGAAGAGAGGCATAGGGCAAATGGGAGTGTAGGGTAGCTTCGTAGGCAAAGGAGCGAATAGGATTTGAAGTTGAAGAAAGGAGGTCATCAATAACCATCAGAAAAAGGTAAGGGGAAATACAAAACCTGCGGAAACTTCAGCATTCACTGGCACGGAACGAAAAATGTTCTCATGCTCGAACGGAGCTCCTGCGGTCCTTGCTGTCCAGGACAAGATCGAGGATATAACCGTGGTCGCCACCACGAGTCTTCCTCAGCAGAGGCTATTTGAGACGCTTGGTCATATAGGAGCATTTCATGAAGTGCAATGGAGGGTGATCAGCCGCAACCCAAGACACCCACCCCCGATCATACTGAGGCTTTCACGGAGACTACCTACCGGTGACTCGGATGTGATGGAACAGCTTACGGGAATTTCCCATGGCGGCAGCACGTTCCATTTCTGACACATGTTCGTACCAACAAATGTCGCGGTCTCTGCGTAAGCTTAAGTTCACGTTTCCTTACAAATCGTGCTACGTTATACTTTTCACCGGTTGGTAGTGACCAATGTGCTTCAGGAAGACGCAGAAACTCAGCGGAAATCCAGAGTCTCACGACACGACGTGTCAGGTCACAACTTACTAAGCCAGCAGAATGCAGAGCATTCTTGATAAGCGACCAGTGCTAACTGATTTTATCAGGTCGGGTTGATTCTAGTTTTTCAGCAAGGGAGTTCTGAAAAACAGTTGAGCGTGCTGGTTAGGACAACTTGTCGCAGTCTAACCGTCGCTGTGTCGTGCGTTCAGAACGCCTACCGAAGCACACGGACAGCATGGTGCGAACTAATGCATGATCGGATTGGAGGGGAGTGCTCCAGTGCAATCGGCAGTCTTGAATGCAACCCCGCCATTTGTAGCTTATAGCGATGTGGTCTATCTGCGTTAGTCGCTGACTCGAGGAGGGTGGACGCCAAGTGGCGTAACGGCAGTTGGAGCGTCTGAAGTCCGCACTGGTGCGCAAAAGGCGGTGGTCGGAACACATAGCCAACAGCCATTCCCAGTTTTCCGAGTGACAGGAATCTAATCCGAAAGGACTTCACAGATGCGCCTCACTCGAAGTCAGTCGGCCTACTCTAGCATTCATATCTCCTGCTAAATTCACGATGTCAGCCCGGGTCGCCTTACGCAATAGGTCGTGTAGCTTTTGGTAGAAAGTATCCTTGACTGTATCTGGGCTATAGTTCGAAGGTGCGTACGCTGAGGCGACAAACAAGTTCCTTCTTTCGAAACGACGACTACTTAGGGTGGTGTCGACGCAGTGGTTTATTCGTTGCTACTGGTGTGCTTTGGACCCTATGGTCCGATGTTCGATCCCCGCCACCTGGATTTGGTGGTAGGCAGCTCTGCTGTCGGCCGGTTCGATACCACGCCTAACGTTTTGGGGCCTCATGTGGTTCGCCACTCCAAGTCCCGGGGCCTAGGTTGCCGGTTTCCACTATTAAATAGCAGGTCCTCATGGCTATGGGGTTCGCCCCGTTTGCTGTTCATCACACTTAGGTGTGTAATGAAAAACGAAGATCTGAGTCTCACTGCGCATAACTGACTGTTGTCCAATCTAGGAGCGCGGCTTCAGCTTTCGCATTGAGAAGGACACCGACAACAGCAAGACCGGAATCCGCGGCCTCAATGTCCCTAGGAAAGTGAAACTTCGCAGACGGGTTTGCTGTGGAGGTCAGTCGGTTGTTGGAGCTGGAGTCTGCTCCAGACTGGAGAAAGCCACATTGAGGCCAGTAGATGACGTGGAGACGAGGCATGAAGCAATGCACACAGCGCTTAGGTAGATTAGGTGTCCACCATTTTCTGGGTTAGGGTCCAAAAGACTCCGTAACCGCATGGTTGGAGCCACCGAAGGTCATGGCAGCAAATCGATAGCAGTGGCAAACTTTCTATCATTTCTTATCAAACCCGAATGCTTGAAATAGTATGTATGAACCGTGGGACTATGTACTCCGTGTGTTTACCATAGAGGTCCGCTTCCTTTTCCCGCCCTATAAAAATAAGCCTCATCCGTACTCACTTGTTCACTTACCTTTTATGTACTATGAGTTCGACAGCAATCAGTGAAGTTCGTTGTATTAAGCTGTACAATGATGATGAATGATTATTGGGCAAAGTACACATGCCCATCCTTGGATAGCAGAGATTCCATATATCATTTCATGTGTGTTGGGGGCTGTCGTACTAATCGTTCGCCCAACCCAGAGTAGGCCTTGTTCCATGGTGCAGTCTAACCTTTCGCAACCAGGTGCGAACTACAAGGCGGTAGCAATGTTCCAGGAGAGCCGGTGACTGGTTGTTTGCTTCAGTCGCCTCTTCTGAAAAACTTTGTCGGTTAAATAGAACCCGAAAAGGGAGCAGTGACCGTATTCCGTGGCGGTGTGTAATGAAAAACGAAGCTCTGAGTTTCACTGTGCAACACCTGTCGACTGGGATCCAATCCAGGAGCGCGGTTTCAGCTCTCTCACTGAGAGCCACGCCANTCGCCACGTCACAGCATCGTCAAAATGTACATGCGGTGTTTTGTGTTGATAACCCTAGCCAAGTGGTTAACTCACCACATTCTCGAGCACTGCCGCTGATCATCCGCTGCCACTTATTCAGTGGAACTAAGCCCTCCTTATTCACGGCTAGCCGCGAGTTGGTGGTCGTTTACCTATCTGTGACCTGGGGGCGCGCTCCGTAACATACAACTCTGCTCTTGCCGAAAGTTATGCGACTATTTTCCAAATCGAAAGCTGCGTGGTCTATTCAACTGCTTTTGCGTGAGGAAAAGTATCCAACTTAGCATAGCGTTATTAACTGTACGGCTAATAGCGAATAACATAATTATCCCAGGGAGTTTAATGCGCATCATGTAGAATCGCGCTTTTCATTTTTAGACTGCTGTTTCACGTCTCTGGCTTGCGTTATCAGGAATTTACTGTACAATTCTAAACAATTCAAACAAGAGAAAAGTGATTTTTACTATTTTCGGTGTTTTTCAGGGTTTACATGATACCCCATTAACTTTAGCCAAATTGCGGGACGACTTTAGTATTACTGGTTAATATGGTTTGGAATGTCAATATAAATGAATTGCTTTGGTCACAGGTTGAATTTTGTTTTGGTTTACTGTACCTTGGTTTAATATCCCACCAGTCCCACTGGGGTCACTAAAAGCCCCGGGGGTTATGCTCCCGGTCCGTAAAACTAAAAGCAGGATTTCCCTTACCCATTGTTCATCACACTGATAATTTCGCCGCTTCCCCTCGTGAATTATCCCTACTTTATGAGGTATCTTCTAAGCTACTATATATATATATATATATATATATATATATATATATGACATTTGACCTGGGAAAGGAATGGTACCAACGCAACAAAATACGAAAACGAGAGGGAGATAATCATTCCTGAATTGATTAGATCGCTAAAGTAGTGTTCTTTTTTTGACTGTATTCATAAATTCCAACAGGCTCCAATTTTTCACATTTTGCAGGTGCGCGAGTCGTTCTTCTATGCAAATAGATATTGCAAAAGTCTCAACAAATACTATTTTCCGTAAAATGTTTCTTGACTACACCTGTGTGAATATGTATGAGATATTTTTTCCTATTGTTATCCCTGTTTCTCAACACATTCTTGTTGTTAGCCCGCACTAAACACTAATTGCCAAACGGAATTCGCATGTTCGTTTGTCCTATTGATACATTTTTACATTCTTTCACTGAAGCTCATGCAAACGATGGCTCAAAGTGCAGAAGAATATGCTCGGCAGATATGGATGCGTGGTTGGCAAGTGGTTCATTTCCAGCGTCTCCCTGCTTGGTTAAAAGATAATGATCTTTTGATACGTGGTCATCGTCCGCAGCTTTACACGGCGTGGGCATGCTTCAAATCTATTTTCAGAGTGCACACAGAAACGGGTAATATATGGACGCATTTACTTGGTGAGTTATTTTAGTGGTCCTTAGTTGGTCTGTTGCCACATTGTGACCTCGGTGATAGGAAGGGACGTCTAAGCTAGCTCCAACTTAGAGCTGATTTTGCATTTAAAAGGAACTATTCTGTGGTTTGAAGGAAACCGTCAAATGTGATGTCCTCCGTAACCTATGACAAATTACTATTTCGCAAGAGAAAAAATTGAAAGCTGATAACTTTTTCATTTTTTTAACCGTGTTCTGAGTTTATTACAGGGCGTGAATATAGATAATTATATGTGAACACTACTCATCTGTTCATTCTCTGATTTTTTTTTCTCTCAAACCGATACAGGTTGTGGCTGTTTTATCGTTATTGCTGCATTCGTGTTCGCCCAGCCGAGTGACTTGATTCAATGGCAAGAGAAGTTAATTTTTGCCGGCTTTTTTGTGGGAGCTATTCTTTGTCTCGGATTTTCGTGCCTCTTTCACACGGTTTTGTGTCATTCGGAAAGCGTCAGTAAACTGTTAAGCAAGTGAGTGCTCAACTATTGAAATACTAGTACACTCTGTCCCGAAACTATAACACATCAAACAGTCTGCGGTGAACTGGTTTACCGCACTTTTTCCTCACGTGATTTGTTTTGGAAGTCCGCTTTTGTTTTTCCTTAGATGTTTTGCTAGTGTTTTATGTGAATGTTTAACCACACGCTTGCGGATAATCGCTTGCGTTTTGCATTGCTCTCCTTTCGTTCTACTGCTCGATGTTAGTTTAACTTTTCGAAACACTCATTTGTCACATCCTGAGCTATTCTAAAGTGGAGTTTCGTTCAGTATATGAAAAATCGATACACGCGTTTTTAAAGTCGGGCATTGAAGTGTGCTTTCTTGCAGTCAGCTACCAGTCTTTACAGACACTCCCTAAAATAAATAAATAAATACCGAACTTCTTATCCAGGTGACTTTCGAATAAACGCAGTCGGTTGAAAAAGACGATCTACGGCAGCCTTATTAATGCTCATTTTTTATCCTATTTTACTTACTTTTGAGTGACCAACTCCTCCGGGAATATAAATCGGCCTTTTGAATGTCTCCGACGCTGGCAACCCACGCGTGACGATCAGCAGCAAGGTTGGCGCAGTTTTGGTTGCAGTTACGAATTCCCCATACGGATTGGAGGCTCCGTTCCATATCCTCATTGATCCTATTACTCCAGGTCTTCAGTTGGCCACCAAGTCGACAACACCATCCACGGCTGGGTGCGGTAGCTACAGCCTGCCTCCATAGTTGAGTGTCAGACCTTCGAAGCACGCGATCAAACCACTGAATGCGCTGGCCTTTTGGCATTTCGGGAATCTTGTCTGTATTCGAGCAGCGCCGTCGAACTTCATCATTGGAACCCCGATTTTTCCTATTTCGATTCGAGATGCCGCTTCCAATGACCAAAGACCTCGAGCTTCCTTGTAGCTTGTACTCATAGCGGCCATGTTCACTAACATAAGTGTAGATGCAACGGATGAAAACCAGTTAAACCCGAAGCTCCGTGTGTAGGCCTATCTCTCATCCGTTCTACAACGGTCTAAGGAGTTGCAGGGAGTCTCTTATAGCTCTATCTACACGAAGTTATATCTCATCCTTACCCTGACCGTTTGGTCTGATT
This sequence comes from Echinostoma caproni, assembly GCA_900618425.1. Lineage (NCBI taxonomy): Eukaryota > Metazoa > Platyhelminthes > Trematoda > Plagiorchiida > Echinostomatidae > Echinostoma > Echinostoma caproni. The sequence continues at coordinate 17,811 of UZAN01042845.1, forward strand.
ATGGAGCCAAAATACTCGAAAACTTCGAATAATTCGACAAGCTCCCCATTAATCGAGAGGGCTTCTGTCGTGGCAGAAGTTTTGGTCGAAAATGTCTTGGTTTTCGACATGTTGATCTCTGTCTCAATTGTCTGGGCAAGTTGGTTGGTGAGACTGACGACAGGTTGGAGGTTGTCCATGGTGTCTCGCAAACTCGAGGTCTGTGATCCGTGTACCTTGGTTAAGCTGCTCTCCGGGGTAGTCGATGAGTGCTAGTTACCTTATCCAATCTGCAGTGTAACTGAATAACACCGGTGATAGGGGACAGCCTTATCGGACTCCAGAGCTTAATGTAGACAGTTGATTCTTCTCTGTAGATATGGACGCGTACTCTGTTTCCTGAGTAGTACGACTTTAAAAGCCTATGAATTTCTGGAAAATCCCATCGGATCGCACTATGTTCCACAATGATTCTTTAGTGACGGTGTCAAAGACATCTCGGATGTCGATGAAACACGGTGCGATGGATTGTTGGAACTTGTAGCGATGTTCCAGGATCTCACGGAGCGCAAAGAGTTATTCAACACAACTTCTTTCACCGCGAAAACTTCATTGGTTCAGTTGGCTACATTTATCTCTGATGGCTGCGAAGCAGTTGAGCAGTATCACCGCAAACGATTTGGCCGTAATATCAATGAGGCTGTTACCGCTATAATTTTCCCATAATGGCTGTCACACATTTTTGAAGTGAGAACTAAAATTGATTTTGCCCAGTATTGGAAATACTTCTCTTTCCCAAATGGAGTGAAAAACAATGCAATGGACCCATCCGACTTGGTAGGCAAGTTTTGAATAATGCTGGAGATATCCCCTCTTTTCCAGGGGCCTTCCTGCTTTTCAGGGGAGTCGCCGCATTGGCGATTTCTGTCCTGCATGTGGGTCATAATTTTGTCGTAGGTCCCCGAACTGCCTAACACCTGTGGATAGCCAGGTTGGTTTGATGGGCGGTTTAGCAGACCGTCGGAATATTTGACCCACCTTTGCACTTTCTGTTTATTTTCCGGAAGAATTGGGCCCGCGGTGTCGCGCAACAGAACTTCGATGTATGCCTTTTTCCTGTTCTGACAAATTAGACGAAGTCGCTTTCCAAAGTCCACTGCGACGGTTGTAGCTTCCATGCTGTCTGCAATCATCCTCCATTATAGTTTGCGGTCCCTCTTAGCGGAGCATGTAGCTTGACGACGTAGACTACGGAGTTACGTCGAATTGATCAGCCGTGTCTTTCTTGCATTTACAGGCAACTGCAGTGCATTGCCGTAGTTCAAATCGTTTTTGTGGCAAACTGTCTTACCTAAGTGCGCCAGCAACTATTTTGGAAGCGGTTGCGTCCAGCAACGTTTGCCTTTTCTCAGGTAGTTCCAAGAGAGCGACGTTGAATTTGCCTTGGAGGTGAGTCCTCTAGTGAGCAGTCAGGTGAACATTGAAGCGAGCGTGTACAAGGATGTCGTTCCTGTTTCTAGCTTGCACGCCGCGATAGGAATGACTGTCTTCCACTGAAGAGGCTCAACTAGCACATACCAAAATGTAATCAGTGTGATATAGCGTTCCACCGCGATTCGAGTACCAAGTCAGTAGGTGTTTTCTGAGGTGCTGGAAACGGGTGTTGGCCGCGACCAGCCGGTTAAGGTTAGCTTAGCTTCCGACCGCTTCATCCGTAAACTTGGTGACTTCTTCAGTGGAACTTCAGTTTAAGCTTCTTCAAGTGTCCTTGTGCTTATATTGATGGTCGTATTACATGAAAGTTCTCCGATCGGTACGCCAAGGTCAGATGGAAAGGCACCTAGGAGACAGAGTTCCGTTTGTAGGGATCCAATGACACGGATTTAGGATTCATATATTCGCTTAGTACTCGTTGTCATAAGTGTTTACAGATTGTAGTAATGCCTCAGTAACTACTTTCTTATACGATTACACGATGAAATGTAGGGAAATGAATTTCTTTTATCGAGGTCAAGCTCGCAGGTGACACAAATTGTTCTTCCATTGTGGTCGCAAAAGGCTGTTATTATCGTATTTCACATGTTTAAGTTCAAATTGATTAACAAAAATAGCGGTGCAAGTATTCTGAAGAAATTGGCCCCTGATTGGCTCGCGGGCCGAACATTACCAGGTTTCCCGGGTCAGAGCAAGTGAATTTTCCCATGATAGCACTGAGACTATCAGGTACATGAAGTCTACTTTGACTTGAGTTGAATGCAACAGGGTGGTGTGTGATAACATCAGTCCATTGAGAGCTGGTGTGCAGTTCATCCCATCACGTTCCTCGGACGGAGACAAGTGTTCAATGGTGCAATGGTGGCGGTGATCACTGCCAAAATCAGAAAGGTGTAGATGTGGTTCCTGCTCCCCTTCTGGGTTGGGCTCTTCACTAGGCTAGCTGATGATGATTCACCGACCCGGATGTTACCTTTTCGTCCTCTCACTTTAGAGAAAAACTATCACGTGAATGAAATTAATTTAAATCTTCAAAACTTTGGATCATATTTGTTACCTATTTTGAATGTGGGACTGAAATGCCGACAGGTGCCCCATTCGGTAGGTCGGCTTTCATATACGAATATGTCGTGAAGTCATGATCGACTGAGGAACATTTATTCAGCGTTCATTTTCTACCTTAGAACCGGTATTGTCATTAACTCAACCCGTTTGTGAGGTTATTACTCCAACACAAATGTTGATCATTTTGTCCTAAATGCAGCAACTAAATTATATTATATATTATTATTACTATATTATATTCTCCTTCTATGTGGTAATTTTCACTTTGCTGGTCGTCTGCATTTCATAATACTAATTTGTTATGGTTGGACTATTTTCGTCATAAATATCCTCACGTTACTGTTGTTATTTATTTATTTTCTAGGTTGGACTACTGTGGAATTGCTTTTCTCACAATGGGTTCGTTTGTACCCTATTTGTACTACTCATTCTACTGCATACTTTGGGCTAAATTGTTCTATTTAGCTCTAATTGGCGTGCTCGGTTGTGGTGCAATCGTTGTGTCCATGTCAAACGAGTTTGCCTCGTCACAGTATCGTCCACTTCGGGCTGCTTTGTTCATTGCACTGGGTCTGTCCGGTGTAATCCCGTGTTTACACGCAATCATCATTTATGGCTTTTGGCCTTGTGTACACCACGGCTCTCTGGGGTGGCTTTTCCTAATGGCCGTTCTCTATATCAGTGGCGCGTCAATCTATGCTGTACGCGTGCCTGAACGATGTTGTCCCGGGAAATTCGACATCTGGGTATGTATTTCTCGTCCCCAAAGGATAACTATGGTTTATTTATATTTTATAAACAGTACTTTTTTCTTGACATTCTGGAAGTAGCACATTTGACTCATTATGGGCTCGTACTATTTCATCTGTATTTTGGTCAATTAAAAAATGATTCGCTAAGCAATGTTCCACTTTTACTGACTCATCTTTGGTTGGTGTTTTATATTGACCGGATGCTTTTGTTCCTGCATTTCGTAGCTAGTCTCTTTTCTTTGAAGTTGACAGTCCAAACAGAACCGAGTATTGAAGCTTCCGTTCCTAGCAGTATCTAGAAAGATGCGGTATCTATAACGTTCAGGTCACTTTGGTTTACTTGGTATGCGGTTCGTGAGTAGTTCGAAATTTTAGTGAGCCATATGAACATGTGCCCATAGTGCACAGAAGAACAAACCTTGACGGATACCATGAAAATACACTAATTCCCGTCCATTTGCAGACGTTTGTTAACTGAATCTATATGAAATTATTTTTGATTGTTCTTGGTGTTTCTGTATGTCTGTTTCTGAAATCCATTCGTGTTGTTTCGCAATCCGTGTTTGGACTTTAGTTTGTATCACTTTAATTGTCATTGGTAATTTTTATTCTCTTAGCTGTGATCTTCTTTAATGGATTTAGTGTAACTGTTAACTTTCCTCCTTGCAGTTTCAGAGTCACCAAATTTTCCACGTGTTTGTGGTCATCGCTGCACTCGTACATTACCACGGAATAGGACTACTTACAAACTACCGCCTGACATTGGGCGACTGTCAACCTCCGGCTGGGTACCCATTCCCTGTGCACGAATTTTCCAATTTGGAACTGTTGAAACCCTTCATGAAGTGATAAATCCACAAATTATTTGTTTTTTTTGGACTCAGATGCAGCACTTGTTGCACAATTTTGTGCACATTCCATTTCCGACTTCTGGTATTCTCTTGACGTCTCTGGGAGTCTTTCAATACTTTTGGTATCCCCTATTTTGTGAATACCACATATCTTTTTATTCATTATTTATTTAATTAAGTAAATTCCTGAACTGTTTTTCCAAGAATGCGAACTATACTGACATTGGCCGTGTTTTTTTAATAGCCCTTCCTCTTTAAATATAGAAACTCGGCATTGAACCCACAGAACTTTATCATTTGGTTTCGATCTCTGCATTGCTGAGTGAATAACAGCCTCCGATCGTTATCAGTCATTTAACTCTCGTTCTCGTTTTGCGGATTGTTCATTATTTATTGAATGCAATTGCTACTCTGCGACCTTTTGGAACCTCGGCCTTGCTGGTTGATCGTTTCTGTGAATCATCTCCTGCGAATGTTGTTGTTCAGATCTTATTCTCAAGCACTGTGTGCGTGGGATTTGATACACATGACATACCACCACTACGAGCACCCGCGTATTTTTTCTTTGCTGGACGCAATCTTTCTGACAGTTTGTAGCTAGATTTGTATGATCGAATGAACTATGCCAAATTAATTTTTCATTCATACACCGTGGTCTTTTGCTTTGTCTGTAAAACTCCTCGGGAACTAGTGGTCAAACTGGTTGGTGTTTCATCATAGCCGTACATTTTAGCGGACAAGCTCTGGTTCGAGGAGATTGGAATTTGTCTTTATTTAGTTGAACGAAAACTGTCGCATGCATATCAGTTATTTTATTTTTTTCTTGTGTATTCTGTTTTGTCCAACTGCGCGAATATACACAAAAAATAAATCAACTCATCGTAGACAAAGAAACGTATCGATCAATCAGCAGGAATCACGTGAAGCAGCTAGGGAATCAACTAACCAAATCCTTTAGGATTCTCAAGAAACCCACAGATGAAGATTGTGGACGAGTCAAACCCACAGAAGGTCAGACGCCATGGTTCAAAGGTGCACGAACCCCATGTATCATTGCGACCCATTGTCGCATCTACAACAGCACCCAAGTCAAGTTAAGCTTTATGCACTCAATTGGATGAATTTTCAGCACTTAACAAGTTACAATGAGGAAAACGTTAAGCATTGTAAAAAGAATAATATACATTCACTAAATGAAAAACGGATGCCATAAAATCCTGATGTGCAGATGATTTTTCAAGTCCGTAATAGTATTTGCTCGGTAGTCCAAGATACGAGCAAAATAAGGGATCATGCTATTTTTTATATGTGATGGTACGTGCACAAAGAATCCCAAATTTAGAACGCGTACTGGGATAGGACACCGGTTTATTGAGATAGGCATGCAGGCAGTGTTCTTCGTTCGACACTGCGGCTGATAAATCTATCGCATGAATCAAAATACTTGCTCACAATAAAATCAACCAAAACGGTCTTTGAAATGCCACTGCATCGGGAAAGAAGTTTAAGATATCTGGAAAATAGAATGAAGTCTTTCTCTTTTAGACCAGGAAAATACGCGGGGAAACAGTACAACCAACTACATTCTCGCAAGGTACCTTCTCTAGCTACTACGAGCCAAAATGATACAAAAGGTCCCACGGTATTCCTTTAACACATCAAAGGTCTGACGACTGAACTAAACGAAATGTTCTCCTTCGAAGCGACCTCGCTGTTTACCAACATACCGAAACAAATGACCGCAGAAAGTATTCGACGCCTGTTGCAAAACAACTAAAATTTGCAATCCAGAACGACGCTATCCGTGGATGACGGGAAGGTCTACCAACAGATACAAGGAACTCTTGTGGCCTCGCCACTCAGGCCTGCTTGCAGACGTGATTATGAAACAATCCAAAGCCAAGGATTTTGAAATTCTACAATCTCGTCTGGGGATGACACATTCGTCATACTCGGAGCTTCCGCGGTAGAGCACTTCCGAGCAGTTTCCTGGGATCAACTTCAAACTAGCGGAAAAAGATGGCCAACTCTCCTCCACGTCCTTCTCGTGAGACAACCAGGCGGAAGCAAACAGACCACAGTATCGCATCCTCAATTAAAACAGCATCCATCCCTTGTGCTCCTTGAAAAGTTGTGTGCGAACTCTATTCCGAGGATCGAACACATTGCAGCGCACCGGAGCTAAGGAAAAGAATGAAGTCGACTCAACTGTCCTTATGTAACGTATAACTCAGTTTTATGAACGTATGCATCAGGGGTAAAAAAACATCACAGGCAAAACAGGGAATTTCGATAGTGCTACCTTGCATGTGCTGCACGTCAGAAGCCACCGAAAGCATACTCTCACCGTTAGGAATCATGGCAGCCCATAGACCAGTAGCAACTTTGAGATCGATTCTCTTCAACGGCAAGGATCAAGTCAAATAGCGCAAATTATCAGGTGTAATCCATGCAATCCCGTGTCTGACCTGCAATCAACACTATGTATATCAGACGGGCAACTTAGCAACTTGCCTAACCGAACACAAGCTTGCCCTCGGACGCGCTGACCCGAGGTCACAAATCCGGAACCACTGCTCACGAGTAGGTCACGAGATCGCGATCGATAAAATAGATGGTAGCGCACGCTAAGAAGGGGGAACGATCAATTCCCGGAGCTCCACACTCGGTAAATTCGTTCAACTGACATGTCGAGATAGGTAAACATTACTTAGCACTGACAAGACCCGTGACGCTTGGTGGATGCACAAACAGTACACAGACGCACGGAAAGACGTTAATCCCATTAACTCATTCATTTCGTTTACGTTTGATAACGAGCCCTAGTTTGGATCAAAACGTTACAATTCAGTGTACGCATTCATTCTCTCTCAACATAGAAATATATATATTGGAATAGAGAAACGTGGGTTTACACAATGTATTTATGGTCATTTCGCTGCATTTGTAGTCAGTGAGATAATAACCGTGCAATGGAGAAAAGATCGCTCCTCTCAACGGACAACACGACACACTAGCATATAGAACGACAAAGGATACGGGTTAATCACCAATGTAAAGCTCATCTGACTGACCACTGGCGTTGTTTGCGTAGATCTGGTTGGAAAGTACGAACGGCTAGAACCTCGGCATATTTCAGTAACTTTTTTTCCGTTGTAGATGACCTGAAATGTGTGAGTTGAATTGAACCAATGCTTTTGTTCGAAGATCTAAGTCTTTTCTGTTCATTCGATGACGTAACAGTTACAAACTTGTCGTTCACCCATTTCTGGGAGATTTTCAGCCATTCGGCAATGTAACTGCCTCTGTCCTGCCTATATCGATAGCCGAGCACCCACACTTGAAATGGTAAATGCAGTTTGATTTCGCTGGTGAGGGGATGGTGCTTTTACGGATGTCGTTGCTATCCGGGTGATAGTGGGGACAATCAGTTCAGTTTCATTTTTTTCAACCACTAACCATGTAACTTCGTGCGCCACTTTAGGTTGTTGTCTTTTGGCTGCCCATTTAGATGAACAGTAGGAGGAAGACAGGTACGCTGAAATTGTAGTCGAAGAGAGAATTGAAAACTCCAGTAAGCTATGGCTGCAAAGAAAATGAGATGCACGAACGCCACGTTTATGACTCCCAGCCATATCACTCAGTGTCCTAGCCATCGGTTGCGATCATCCCGAAGTCCCCATCCAGAGAGCCTAACAAGACCTATGTGACCCAGACTCCTGGTCAGGGTTTTCATACCCTCATGCCAGGTCTTGACTTGACTACCCTTGGCTTTATTCCAAACACTACTTGCCTCGGCGAACATCGCTTGCCATGGCAACCTATTTGGTGACATGCGCAACACATGCTCCAATCAACGTAATCTATAGAGGTCGATCACTTGCTCCGGTGGGCGACCACAATTAACCAAAACTCTGCGTCTGACCTCAGCATTGCTCGTTCGGCTGCCCCACCAGATTCGTGCAATACTGCGTAGACAACGATATTCAAATACCGCCAGTCTATCTTTGTCCTGTTTCCTTAATGGACAAGTTTCTGCGCCGTATAGCAGAACTGGCCGAACTGCCACGGCGTACACTTGACCTTTCACAGACAGCCGGATGTCGCGACCGCGCCACATGTCTCAAGTTGGCAAGTCCTCTCGAGCCTTCTGTATGCGAGCTGATCCGTGATGCGTCCAACGGGTGAGATGTACTTACCCACATAACAGAACTTATCCGCTTGCTCTATTACTTCCCCAGTCAGCGTGAGTCTGGGTGCTGGACTAACCCTGTCTTTTAGTAATATTTTACACTCTGAAGGTGCAAAACGCATACCGAACATAGCTACACTAGCAATCAAGCTATCCAGAAAGGCTTGTTACTTACTAACATCTTCACTAAGCAGCACAATGTGGTGTGCATGCTCCAGATCAGATAGTCTGGTATTTGGGAGCAAATCGATGTCATTATCCTCGCACGAGGATAGGGCTGTTTCCATAATCCAATTTATAACAAAGTTAACTAGAAAAGGAGAGAGAGGGCAACTCTGACGAACACCACTTTCCGTAGTGAACTGGAACAAAAACGTACCGTATGCTCGGACTCGACTTCGGCTATTAATTATACTAATAGCCGAAGTCGTAATGTTGAAATAAACTTCTCGGGCACACGCTTCAAGGAAAGGCAGTGTCAGATTTTAGAGAGGTCGACCGAGTCAAAAGCTGCTTTCAGATCGAGGAAGAGAGATGATAGGTCTTGTAAGGATAAAGACCGGGTCAACTGCGTAATAAACGGGTTTGACGGCAGAGTTCAACAGTTCTCTGACCAATTCATTTGTAAGATAACTTCAGAAAAACCTTGATTTCGCGGGCAGTTATTGTTTTTTCTACTTTTGGCTATATATTTATATATATTCTTTATAAATAAAGCACCAAGATAACCATGGGTTTAAACAGAAATAAAGAATCAGAACAAAAAACAACACGAAAGCTATCTGTCTGTCATTCGATTGGCGAGTTTCCTCCAGACAAAGTGACACCGGGATTTCGTAGATCCGTCTGGCGTTTAATTTCCGATCCCAAAACTTTCACAACTTTAAGAATTGGTGATAACAGGGGGAGCCCGTTCTAGGTAATTTCTTTTTTGTCCGTACATGGCACCCAGTATTCAAAGGTTTAATCTCTCTCCTGTATGTATCCTGGTATGGTTTCAACTGCTTCCTGTAAATCGTGTCATAGCAGCCGACTGCATGAAAAACAGCATTTAAGTTCATCAGCTGTTTGATTCTGCCATCCGGGTCCATAAACGATGTTGAAGTTTTAATTGAGTGGTCTGGCGTACCAGTGGCTTATTCGAAGCGGGCGGTGATCTTTTGAACCATGGGTGAGTAAAGTTGTTAGTGCCGATTGATCTGTATACAATGCGAAAGGATGGCCGACAAGGAACAAATGTCATTTTTCACAGGCCCAGACCCAAGGAAGATCCTCTTTTTCTCCAGCGGAATAATTATTTTCCGAGTCTGTTAATTTCCTTGATGCAGAAGCAGTCACTTTTACCAACGCATGTCTCATTTGTGAAAGAACTCCTCCCTGTCCCAATCCGGAAGTGTCTATTGTAACGTAAGTCGAGTAGGTCTGATCACAATTAGTCAAAACAGGAATAGATGATACATTTTGTTTTAGTACACGTAAGGTATGTTCCTGCTCGGTTCCCCAGTATAACTTCACGCCCGTTTTGATCAGTGAGCGCAAAGCTTCGACAGTTGAAACAAAATCAGGCCAAGCCTTGGGAAGTCACAAGGTGCCAGGCTCTATTCAATGATGGTGGAATAAAGTTGTTTAGGGAATTGATGGCTCTGTTTACCAAAGTCTGGGAAACTGAGCAAGTCCCCTCTTCGTGAGGTGAATCGCTTTTCGTCCCAGTGTTTAAAAATGGCCTCGCAGCGACTGCCTTAATCATAGAGGTATAAGTCTTATCCCGATGGCGTCAAAGCTGTAAGCGTCCATCATTCGTCATAAATTGTACAATACGCTTGAGGAGCTAGGTTTAGCGCTGGTCGTGGAGGCATCAAGCAAATCCTCACTTCCGACAGCTGCTGGATCACCGCCACACGTATCAGAGACCAACAATCATTGTATCCGTGGGCATCCGCTCGGCCTTCGAATCAATTGAATGGACCGCAATCTGGAACTATTTGTTAAGTTTTGGAGTTCCTGAGAAGTATGTCTATTCGCAAAAGTGGTATCGTCATACCTCTGGTCGAATTATGGCCTATGACCAGCCTTCGCCACCCTATGACATCATCAGTGTAATGCTATAAGGCTGCCCTATATCCCGATTCCTCTTCAACTCTGCCAAAGAGGATATTCTGCGTAATGCTTTATCCTGTTTAGCATACGGTGGAGTAGAACTCCTATCACGGAACGGAGTCCTTGACTTAGAATATACCGATGACATCGCTTTGCTGGGTGAATACACATAGACATTCCAACAGGCTTCGAACTGCTTGGCGATCGAGGTATCCAGATATAGTATGTGCTTTGCGTCCAAATGCAAAGTGCTTGAACAAGACTGGTAGGAGCCTGTGCCTGCACCCACCCCCTATGGTTATCAGCTGAAAGTAGTTGAGAGCTCAAAGTAGCTCGGGAGCTTAATCGTAGCGGGAGATGATGTTGGGGAGGAGATCACATCACGAATGACGAAACTTAGAGCAGATTTCTCCAACTTGTGACGCCTGTAGTGCAGCCATGACATCTGACTGTCCCCTAAGGGAAGAGTGTAAATCGCAGTAGTTCGTAGTGTTCCATTTCGCCTGTTCGCCGAGCTTGGCAATTTGTTTGCAAACATTTCATCACCAGCCGAGGTGACATCGTCAGTGTTTGTGAAGTGGCAGTGTTCTGCCTGTACCAGGATTTACGCTGTTTAGCCACATTTTAGATTTCAAAGGAGTTAATATAAATATTCACACGAACAAAAGTGGCAATTGTTCTTCATACCACCATTGTGAAGATAAAATGCCAGCCCACGAATTACCAATCAGCTCTCTATACACATTTGCAAAGAAAGGTTCGGATCAATTTGTGGCGTGTAATTCTGTCTAAATGCGATGGAAATGTTTGTGATGACCGATAAAGAGCACTGAGCTGCTGTTTTGTCCTGTTTGGGGCTCGTCAGCGGCGCGTACCTGTTTGCTTCCTTGTCAGGACTCGAACCGTGAACTTTCGGGTTGGAATTCGACACCCTTACCCCTGAGCCACACAGCCGACGGTTATCACCCTAAGCAAATGGCCCAATCAAGTTTTGCTCAGCTCATTCGATTGTTGGTCATCACAAAGGTTTCCATCGCATTTAAATACATTTAACTAGTGAGGAATTAACAATCTCCCAAGTAGTGAAACCCACACCCAAGATCATCAACAGTGCCCGGTGCCTATGAAAAAAACTCCGAATGGGTTAGTCCAAACATTCACCGTTTAAATAATTCTGAGTCGTGATTCTCGCACGCACGTGTCTGTTTTTCTATCGCTGACCGTATCGATCGATACGCATCATTCGGCCCAGCAATTGTGATTGACCAAGCCAAGCAGAATTTGACCCTTGTCATTCCTCCAATGTCTCCCAGTTTGCAGTGCATCTAGGACTGATACTGAAGTGCAGCACATGGAAGAGTAATATGTGGTTTGATGACGTGCGGAAAAGACGTCAAGTCGGGCACGGCCGACAATCATTGTTTTAAGTACGTTCATTCATCGCGTGCAAAACTCTCGACCAAACGAATAAAACAGATTATGACCAAGCCAGACAGTTTGTAGTTTTGTAATGATTGCTCAGAAACTTCAACAATGTGTGGAACATATGACAGAAAGGTTTGAAGAGCTATTATCGGCAGCGAGGCAAAAAGCGAAAGAAAAAATCAATTTACTGGAAGAAAAGATAACGGCTTTGAGTGCTCAGATCAACCAACCCGCCCAGTCCAATTCATAAAACCATTAAAAGACCTCGTTTTCTAAAATAACTCACTACAGCACAGCTAAGACTCAATCTAGAATCTTTCGACGAAAATAAGGCAGTAAATGATAATGCCGAGATCAAGAGTCTACAGAACTCACTGAGCCTAAAGCATCCGTTATGTAGGCGCAAAATCTAGTGATGAAGAGAGTAGTTGGCGACTCTGCCTTAACACTTATTTGCACCAACGTACCGGAGCCCACATTGACCTTGATGTAAACCATTACTCTGAAGGAGAAGCATGTAGAAGAGCTTGATCGCAGCGCTGAGTTGAAACCTAAATGGGTGTTGACGTTCAATCAGTTGGAATCGTACGTCTGTTACTCCAACAATCATCGCCTCATGTGGGGGAGCCACGATTGACTCAAGAAGCATTTCCAAACGAGAAGGGCCTAACACGTTCTGTCGGTACCTGCTCAAGAAACGTTCGAGTAGATTAAGAATACTTCTAGATAGGCTCTCGACAGAGACTACGCTATCAAGGAGACAGCATGCTCGGTGAAAACTGCTTTGTTCTGAGACATCCACTCAGAATAAGGATAGACGAACTCATGTTATTGGTCGGAACTATCAACCAATCAAGATGGTTGACAACAATCCAGTCAACGAGTCTTTGTATAAGTGCATTATCATGTTCTCTCTGTCCCTTGTGAGTGACCATGATTTTTGCATGTGTTAGGTAAAAAGACTATTTTTACCTAAAACTGACTATTTTTTGAGTATCTGCAATTCGGAGCATCTCTAATCAATACCAATCTCGCGGAGAATAATCAATCATATCGCGTCATACAGAGACATTCACTCCATCCGTCCGATCCGTGACTTATGATCGATTGAACTTTGCTAACTCCGTGACTTATGATCGATCGAACTTTGCTAACTGTGTACTTGATTGACACAATCTTTTTCTTGCATTAATCGATGCCATTTTGGGTCACATATAAGCATCGGAGTAAAACTTGTAAATTGTCTTGCTTCCTGTGTGTCAAGTACACGTTCGCTGTGCACTAACTGCGTTCTTGCTTACGTAGCTGGGAGAAGGTTACTAGTGCTCGTGGCGTCCAATCTGTGCTGTGATCGTACGCGTGAGGCTAGACGATTAGTGTGGCCGTTGAGGTACGTGTGTTCCTCGTGTGTCATCGTGTGATATCTTGTTGTGTGTACATTGTGATCAAACGAGATCCGAACACAACAGCGTGATAAATGAATGCCTACACGCCTTCAGCTGTTCGACTGAAATACCTGTGGAGTTTCTATCTGGACGAGAACCGTTACCGAGAGACGATCCCTTGAGAACCCAGTATCCAGGAAATACTGTGCGACTAAAACATATGCAATATGGCACTACGCCAATAATTCCACAGCAATCAGAGATTAAACGCGGTTCTTCATCTGGAAGATCAAAACGAAGCCCAATGTCAATAAAACGATTTCAAGCAATGGGGTTTCATTTGAGAACCAATTAATTTTACCCAATAACTTACTGCAAAAATTAGTCGTCTACCAAACTCACTGAACTACCACGGGAACGGCCCGAGGCCCATGAAAGTAACTCTCGGAACATCAGAAATAGTCAATAGTGGAAGGAGAATAGGGGCTCCGCTGGAATTACGCCAAAGACCACCGAATGATACCAGAACCAAGCAAAGTCCGATAATAGGAACCTATACAAACACGCCATTATCCTCACCTAGTGCGGATTTTATTGCTCCACATCCACCAAGCAGCACCGATGAGGATAATTCTACGAAAAAAGATTGCTGGTCGATCGCGAATTGGACGACGGAGAAAACGCCACATACCGAGATGGATTTCTGCGCCCAAAATATCTTTCATGCATTCATACTAATACAAGAGATAAACTCAAAAACCTTTCCGAAATGAGGCTCAGTTGGGAGGCTACGCCGTTCGATATTTCTGCTTTCATTTAAATCTGGTTACCACCGGTATTCTCGGCTTGGAATTGGGTTCACCAGGCATGTACCTGCTTTCCCACGCTCTATCTGTGTTAAAGTGAGGCCGACCTCAGTCGTGCATTTTGTCGAGCTCTGTGACGGACGTCGAATCGGTGGGTCGGTCAAGCCATGCTGGACGCCACTCGATATGCATAAAGGGTGACACACTGTTTCGTGCCCACTGCAGCTCTAGCATTGACGATAGCTCAATAATCAAAGCTGATCACAGTAACTACGACCAGGGGCTTACGGTGCAATCCGAGCGATGTACGAGAATCATGGGCCTATTTGAATGAAAATATTGGTTCAGTGACAGAGGTTGTAGTTCTTGAGGTGATGACCATGGGTGAATGTGCTAGCTGTCATCAATGGCCTAGCAACCAAAACCAGTTGCACCTTAAGTGTAGCTTGCCCATTCCTGGCTCAGCCCACAGAACTGAACGAAACAGAATGCAGTCGATCCGATGCACGTTTCATAACATGAGGCATGCGTAATCTAAGTCTTCGCTTGGACATTGACGATCCCTCAGTCACCAATGCAGGTGTGGTATAAGATATTTTGTTTGATCCACTTCCATTTACTTTTCCATCATGCTTCGAGGCTGGTACAACTGTGCTGACAACCGAATGCATTCTATGGAGAAGTGAATAAGTCAAAATATCAAGAGCAGGCATGTAAAATGTCTGCGAATTTCGCACGAACCCAGCGCAATGAGAATCGGGGATCGACAATATCGCTCTCGCAACCGACTTCTCCAAGAACTGTATTCGCCATTCGGCTTGACTGATTGTACCTTCAGGATCCTCTTGAAGGATGCTTGGAAAATTATCGCTCAAATCGCGCTTGACTTTGCTCTTATTGAAGCTCCACATGTGCTCAATTAGATTGAGCATTGACGAGTATGGTGGCATCCTCAGCAGCTTTGCCCCACGTCACCAATTATCACCCCGGAGGATGAGTGTTCGAATCCCGCCACCACCCCCTGACTTTCCCCATTTGTGTAGTGAATGGCAGCCCTTTTATTGGCCGCTTCCCCCTTCCTGAAAATTGTATCTTTGTATATTCAATAAAAGGAAGTAAAAAGAAAAAGAAAAGAACAGGACAACCATTTCGGTTGCTTGAACTGGGAAGATTCTCGCCTCAATGCATTTTTTACCTACCGGACCACACCGCACACGGTAAAAAAAAACAAGGTACAAAGAGAACTAATGTTTAGTAGGACTATTAGAAAGAAGTTACATGTTCGTATTCACCCACCCAGATTGACAAAAAGCGCTTAGAATCATACCAGATCACATTCACAAGTGAGACCAAATCGTTAAATACTGGGTGTTATTTACGGACCAAGAAGCTGGTCACTCAGAAAGGGCTTCCTGTGTTATCGCCCCTGCTCAAAGCTATGAAAGTATTGGGATCGGGAAAGTTGACACCAAACAACACTAAAAAAATCTCGGTGTCACGTAATCTGGTGGAAATTTGCCAATCGAATGACAGCAACAGCTACTGTTGTAAGATCCGACACGATCCATGTGCAACCCCAAACCAATTGACCGCCACTTATTATAAACGCTAATAAAAGGAAGGATATGTTGTATGGATAACTTTGATACTCATAACCCCCGTTGAACGCGTAATACCGATGCTCTATATGCACACACACATCCGCACGTGCAGACATACACGCACATGTCACGGACGTTCATCACATGGGACCTTGATACTCTAAACAATCAGACTGCATCACGTGTCTGCTTGTTAATGATAGGCTGTTTGCTGATGACTTGTACGGCCGATACCGGTTGACGAGATGCTTTGTTGTTGTGTATGAACTACGGGTCTTCCGGCTTGTGCCTACTTAAAGCATTTACTTCCGTTTTATTGAATACAACAAGAACAATAGTTACCGATCTCCAGTTCGGGATGGAACAGGTGTTTAAGAATCATGCTGATATTTCCTTAGGAGAATTAGTCGCATATTTCAAAAAGAAAGATAAAATCAAGTCGGTAATAGGTTTATGCACCCAAACGGGTGAGATTTCAACATGTTACACCGTATTTGTGGATGGAAATTTAAAGAACCATACAAAATGAGTCTGAAAGCGGCAGGTATATTCTTTGTCAATGAAGCAAGCAATTACGTAATTCTGCGGAATCTTTCACCTTGTTAACAAGTAGACATGCTAGATATGGAAAAACAGAATTACGATAAGAAGAGGTACATGCAAATAAACGTTTGAGCCTCGAGCGTGTTGGTGATGCAGATACAGTCTTTTACAGTTTGGTGTGTAATGCGTGATGAGTGTTCGAAAGTATTTTGGCAAATAGATTTTTCCCATGCTTGTAGGTATCTGTCCAAGTTTATCTCTAATGATTCCACCGCATTCAGAAATTTGTTTTAGAGATCTTGCCAGAGAATAAAGTCTTTTATCAACATACCACGGAAAATCACTAGGGAGCAGTACAACCAGTGGGGGAGTACGCATGCATTCAAAAACCTGAAAATGAAATTTTGGGGAACAGAAAATATTCCTAATCGGATTGAAATATGAAAGTTTTTAAATTTGCGGAATGTGCCAGAACGTTCATTGACCATGGCAAGTTATGTAATAGTGTGAGACCAGGATATTTTTATCATTGTTGATGTTGGTATGGGTTCATGAATTGTATTGTATTGTATTGTAATAACTTCTGCAAGCATGAAGTCCACATTTCAGTCAAAAAATATACAGTTCGAAGCAAGGGAGAAAATAAAAATAACAATGAAAAAAGAGATTTAAATCCCCAAACTTTTAACAAAGTCTGTGAAAACCTGTTCTTTGTTAACAAGACTACGTGCTAATGAGGGTACTGTGGAGTTACGATAAATGTTTATTCTAGATGGAGTCGATGAGAATCTTATGTGCTAACTTTTACATGCATTCAAATGACGTTCACATAGGTTAGTTATCAACTCCTTTAGTGGGATTGAAGAGACACGGCTAATGATGGTCAATCCAATTTGTACAAAGGATGGAAACCTATTTGTGAGGACTGAATATGATTCACCGGTCAACATGGAAAACACAACACCCTGACATTTTGAGGTATTCAATAAGAGGAAACGAGATGGCGACCATCTAACAATATCGTTTAGCTTGCTCTGAATTTCCGAAGCCTCTTCAGGGGTGGGTGCTTCGAATCCATCGGAGTCAGCACAAGATGTGGTTTTCGTGGTACGCAAAAGCTTGAAAATCCCTTCGTTCGAAACAGCCTCCACTTGAACTTGAGCATTATGTACGACTAATATGCAATTCTTATTTGGCAATACATACTACTGCCAAAAAGATGTACTCACTATGGGTTCATCCTTGAAGCTAGGTCCTTGCAAATATTCTCATGAAACAATGAAAGATTTGCCTACATCCCAATCGTGAGCCATTTCGAACACCGTGATAGATACGTGTACGATATTTTCTGTATCAAAGGAAAGTTAAGATCTAAACGATGTTTTTTAATTGTATGGGACGTTTTCAGTGATATGCCTTGCAGTCGAGCAAGAAGAATAAAACAATGAATTACTGATTCTCGACGTTGATTTGCCGAGTCGTTCGGATGGATCCATCCCGCAGAAATTGTACCGAATGACCACATGGAATGGGTAGTCTACAAAATTCCATAGTTCGATCAACTACCAGTGTAATTTTTTAGGCTGTCTTCTATTTGGATAAAAGCATATCTGCCATGAAGACATACTAGATACAGAACTATATATCCGTTGTGCAGAAGACTATTAGAAAACGACTACCCGAAAACCAGTATTGATCGTAACTGGACTGAAAAAGCGCAACCTGTGGCGGTATCTAGAGCAGAAGACACTACTCATCAACCTCACCTAAAAAAGAAATCCAGTGGCCGAAAAAGTCACTAGAGTACCGAGAGATCAGCTGAGTGATGATCCGAATCAACTGCTAATGGTTACATAACCCGTTTGTGTGCAAAAATGAGGTCTAAATAGAAACCCGTGCATCCCCCACCCTTTCGCTATCATTATTTGACCTCCACGGTTTTACCCCATCACATTAACTCTCACCAATTTGTAATGTGATTGTAACGGCCTTTGACTGAATTCACCGAAAACGTGTTAACTTACGTTCTGTGCTCTGATTAGAATAATGGGCTTATTTTATGATTCGAAATTAACATAGCATCTGTTGGCAGACCTTGTGAGTGATCAACAGGTTAACAATTGACATGTGTCGTCACGGTTTGCGGGAGATTAGACGAATATCGATTGTGCTGTTGCGTGTAAAGAACTGCTGATGGACTGATAATTCAACTCTATTGCTTCGGCTTAACCGATCAGGGCTGTCTATCCTCAATGAACAAAGACTCAGTTATCACTTCAAGTCTTGTTTAGCAATCTATAGGAAACATATCAGGAAATAAAAACCCAGCCGAGATAATGATGGGAGTTAGGCAGATGACGTTTGTTCCCACTGTATGTTTGTTTGTACATGAAGTTGTTTCTCTTTTTGCTCAAACTAATGAGAAATGCCCTGAACTTATTTTCAATCAGACGTCTCAATGAAATAGTATCATTTTAAAAATTAAAAGACGCCCTCAGGGCGATCCAGTGTGTGTGAACCCACATTTCCACGTATGACGGTAATTTATGGCAACAAAACGATGGAAAGGCAATGATCTCACCACTATCTCTCATTATCGAAATCACATTCATTGACAACATTGAAAAGAAAATGCTTAGCTTTAGACCAAAATCCCTATTTAAAAAAATGGCTACCCGAAGACATTTATTGATCGTAACTGGTCTAAACTGAATGATGTCTCAGGCCCAGCTGCATTCGCATTAAAAAAATGCACCAGGAAAGGTCTTCTGCAACCCTCGAACGAAGTTCGCACGGTGATTGCATTCTAGTGTTCAGCAGTATCATCCTATCTACTGATGGAGGCTAACAGATAATCTGGGCACTTGAATATAAATATTGACAGTGGACTGTATCGTATTAATTTTCCACTTACGTTTATTCACCGCTGTTTTATATACATTAGTTTTTTTCAATTATTGGATAAACACTTTGTGCACGCAACGCATATCTGCTCGGTAGTAATGTTTGTGCTCAGGTAGTGCGAAACAACGTACAAGTTGTGTCACTGGCTTATTCCAGCTTTCGGGTGTACAGTCAACCGAATTTATTTTCGATACATCAGTCTTTGGCGGATTTACCTTTAGCTTCCTAATGACTGGGCACACCAGTTTTTACACTCTTATTTGCCTGATTGATTTATTGTTTTCTGTGTGCACGACCGCTATTCCGTCATTGTTGATCCGATGACAATTCAGATAAATTTTCACGATTGCCGTCATCCCTGCTGCCGTCGTAACTCTCTACTTTTATCTCCTTATTCATATCCACCAGCACTGACACGTCAGTGTCGTTCTGATTTCGCCTGATAAACATAACAATGATTGAAATCTGTCCCTTTCTAGCATTAAAGCAAATACTTTCCAAAATAAACTTAAATAAAAAACATAAAAAATCGTTTCCAGTTGCAGTATTTTTCCTGATAACCTTTGTGAATTTCAAACGTTCACGTAGCTGTCCTAACAGTAAGAGAGTGTTACTCAGGTGATAATGTACACCATCATACCCTAAAGTAAGTCTTTCCTCGCCAGGGCTTGACATCATACGTCACAGAAATAGGCCATGGCTCATTCGGAGCTTGAATATATGCTTATATGTATATATATACATATGCTTATATGATTTAACTCTCTCCCCTCTCCATATGGTACCTAAGAAAAAACCCTGGAGATTGATATCCTTTAGGCAACTACTGAACACTCAACAAATACACCACCCACGACCGATAACTCATCCGACGAACCATGATTCTTCACCCAATCTTCATTTCAAACCCCATTTTTCTTCTAAATTTGACCTTATGC
>UZAN01042846.1:11821-24777 GCA_900618425.1 Echinostoma caproni
ATGCAGGCGCTGATGCGGTACAGACATACGGTGCACGTGCCACTTATCGTGTTCGATCCCCGACTGTCTCTCCTGCACGACGTGCATCCAGTCCAATCAATCGGTGTTTGTCACGCACGAGCAAACCACGACCACCCGGTTTGCATGCAACCCCTTTACCACCGCTTCCGTTGCCCGTAATGAGTATCGGTTCGGTTCGATGCGATCTGTGCGAATGTTGGCACTCACTTTCCTCATCTGACGGGGATAAACATTCCCTCCAGGTGAACAACAGCCCTTACGACTGGCTGGCTTAGTTCTTGTTTATTGTTATTCTCCGTTTTATCACAGTTCTTGTTCTCATTGTTTCTAAGTTCATTACTGTTTCCGTTTTTTGACGTTGACTTGGTAGTACACATTCATTCCCTCCAATCCGATACTCTNCAGCACTCGCGTTCCCGAAACAGTAGCGGGGTAGGTTCAAACCGACGCGGCTCCATGAGTCACGATCGCCCGAGCAATGCACCCGCCCAATCGTATCCCGGTCCGCCGCAAACTCCGAAGCATTTGGCCCCGTCCCATGATCTGCAACAGCGGCCGATCAGAGAAGAGCCCACACGCACTGATGCAGGTGATAAAAATTCTATCCGAGCCACGAAAGAGGAAAGCGAGGATAGCGACCAGAGTCCGAGTAACAATACACAACAGTCCAAGGTAAATTATATTTCATTTCACGGTTTGAATCACTCTCTTCTCACAATTACTCATTTAACAAGTTAAATTTTTGTTGTTTGCACGTGCACCTCTGTTCGCCTCATGTCCCTTTTTCGCTGTTCCCGCCAGTTCAGTGCGCTGCTTTTTATCACTTGCCAATACTCAAACCCTTCAATCGGGCTTGAAATAATCTCCAATGTAGAATTCTCCATTCTCTCTGGCCCGGTGCAGTATTTATTTTACTTTCATCTGAGGTACTGAGGATTGTCCATACTGATATTGATGTGACCGATTAAATTAGAGTAGTAGCTCCTTTAGAGATTAGCTAGACTGTCTCAACTGTATAGCACCGGCAATTGGGGATCCGAATCAAAGAATAAATCTATGATAAAATTGGACGGGGGTACCAACAACAAGAGGCAATGACTTATTCGTTAGGCAGGGTAAGTAAAACCACTAACCTGCCCCAACGCGATGAATTCGAATCTAGCTCCACAAGCGTCATTCTGAAAATATTGAACAGTATTCGAATGTGGTTTAGTTTATTCAAGCATGTGTATGTATAAAGTAGAGGCCGACATGTGACGTTGACGGATTGAGTCTTCCAGGCTGGAACCTAGAAGATCCTTTATCTAGTTGATTGGAGCCACTGAGGGACATATAACAACGAATCGACAACAGTGAACATTTTTGTGGTCATTTCTTTTCCAATCGGCATACCTAATAATGTATGTATGCACGGTCAAACTTCGTGCTCTTTGTTGACTATAATTGTTTACCTCCCCCGTTCTTCGAGTAGGCTCGCTCACCGTGCTGTCAACTGTTGCAGCTGAAGTGACTCAAGAAAAAACTCTACTGACCATTCTTCGATGTGTGCTTGTTGTTTTGGGCTCATTTTGTTTATAGTGATTACAGCACCATGCTCACATTCAGACACCCACGAACACACCGCTATTACACACGTACTTCTTCTCTGTTACCATGCCCACTGTGCCTGTTCAGGACGGTTGGTTTTCCGGATGGCTCGGACGACTAAAACGGAACGGTTCCAAGAATGTATACCTCCCCGACGACTCTAAACCTTCTGTAAGTAGACTCTCAGTGCTTGTTTGTATCTGAGACTGTGTGCGTGTGTCTATGTGCGCGTGCGTGTGTGTGCCTCCGCTCCTGTATAATTTCACCGTGGTTCCACCGATCTCACCTGAACTGATGCTGTGCAGTTAGTCTGTTGTCGAGACTAGATCAGTCATTGCCACGACCGACGGTCATGATGGTACACACAAACGTTCGTAGTTTTCGACGGTACTTTGGAATCAGTCAGTCACGTGATAGAGTCTTCACTGCAATCGATATTCCGGGCTGTTCAGTTCACATAAGTGGTAGTGGCGTTTTAAACTATCTCTCCTTGCTCGTTTGCTTGTTACTAAGTGGTGGGTACAGTGTTACCTAAAAAATGGCTTTGTACAGGAAATGGACATCAAGACCATAAACGAGCGCATCGTGCTACAGTCAATGCAGATTTCCGGGTGACTTCGACCTTTGACTAATATCAAGGGACCATTTTTTTCTTGCTTTACCACGTGAATCCAAATACGGAAAATTGTTAGCAGGCTGTCTGTGGTTTAATGGTTTAGTTTTCAGTTTCGTAAAACAAATGGTGTCAAAATAGCCAAAATGTGACTGATGTTTCATGTCCTAGTTTTCAATTAATTTTTCATGATAACACTAAGTTGACACGATTTCCTGTGCTTAAGATCCCGGTAATCATTCCCTTTGGGTGGGTCACATTCGCTTGCTCCGTTTCGTTTAGACTCACTAACATGGGCTCCATTTACCTGTTTATCGTCACGTCCATGAGTTACTGTTCATTGCCAAAAGTGGTAGGGAATGTGTTCTGCTTTGCAACCTGGTGAAATGAAATGCGAATGAGATTTTCTGGCGAGAGCAAAGTTAAACACTTGGCTACCAGCTCGCGAAGAGCTCCATTGTTTTAATTTAACGAAAAACTGTCTTCATTTGCTCTATCCAAACTCGTTCACGTGAGAGACTAAAGCAAGCCGCAAATCACTCCTGTAAATTAGCGTTTTCATCCCTCACTGATCTCTAATCACTGGTGAAAGTCGTTTTACGAGAACTACACTGACTGGTTGTCATTGAAAACGTCGGAACAAGTTCTTGTCAGACCCATTTTGAGCTAGTTGCATATGGCTGTATTCTATCCTTGAATCGCAAGATTCAAAACTAGGATAGGCCGACGGACGTGCCCCATCAATCAGCTTTAATGAGTGTACAATGCTGTTTGAGCGTATGATTGACTGAATAAACTAAGTGTTACACGTGACGATGAAGTTGTAGTGATGTTCAGCCAGGAGACTAGTTGAATATGACCCGCATGATCCATGTTTCTTTTCGTACTTGTGTGAGCTAGAGAAATATCAGTCTGAACGAGTTGTGTTATAAATCGTTAAGTATAACCGAGGGGATGTTCAAATCTATCGGGGTTCGATTGCGAGCTTGTNCAGAAAATCATGTTGAAATGTATATGCCCAAAGTAAAACTGATTTAGCTGCACGGAAATGATTCCTGCAAGTAAGCAAATGACCTCAATGCGAATTCGATCGATAATCGGATAAGGCCTTTCGTATCTAAATGTGTGAACTAGACGATTCTATCTAATCCCAACTTTGTAAAATAAACTCTTCACCAAACAAATGAATGACACGGAAACGGTATATCGCTATTTGGACACAAATCGGTAATAGTGCGTTTTTTAAAGCACTCGATATGCATATGCATATGCTATTCATATGAGATGAGGCATTGAGTTGGACAATGGTGAGGTGATGTGCCATTAGTCTGGCACAAAACTCGGGCCTTAGTGGTCGGGAGAATTCGATATTGATAAAGCCAAGCCTCTCAACTACCCTCGCTAACTACTACAATGTTTATTTGTAAACTAACTTTTCTTTGGTTTCAAGGGGGTGGTTAATAAACTTCCTGAATATCACAGAAGACAACTTTCGTTGCACAGAGGTTGACGACAAAATATGTGCACATAATCCAGTCACGGACAGTATTCGTAGACAGAATTTAGGTTCAGATATTCTTTGTTCAAGGTCACTATCCGTCGTTTTGGCTGCTCCCTGAGCTAGGAGCTGGACTTTTAATAGAGCGAACAGCTATGCAATCCGGTCGTGAACTAGCGAATGTAATCAAATCATCGGGACTGCGCTTTGCTAACCGTATGGACTAAGACCTCCGAACCGCTTAGTCTCTATCCAATTTTTTTTATTCTTCACCAAGGTTTTCAAGTCTTTCGTTGTCTACGATTTGGCCAAACTAGCTCAATAATGCACAGTGCATGGGACTTGTGCACACATCTCAATTGGTAGCTACGTGAAATTCGTCAATGCAGATCTATCCTGTAGATGACTGACTCAGGTTCGAATGATCTAAACTAGCACGGTGGCCAGTTGTGTGCGTTCATCTATCCAGTGCTCTCACTGTTGTCTTTTGTTCTCTATGGCCTTACCGAATGCATGTTCTATCTTCAATCATCTTCCAGTCTGGTTTGCGATGCGACTGGGTTAATGGAGATGTTTTCACGAAACGTGGAACTATTTTCCACGATTTGTGTTTTGTTTTATCTCTCGTCCACCGAACAGACTTCAGTAATCCCGCTTAATTTTGGGTATGCAATTTGCGGTGTATATACTCAAAAACTCAGTAACTTCAGAAAACTGAAGTTATTTCGATATCTGAAACGCGCTTTCCCCGAAATCGATCGGCATTATACTACCTTTGGATCATCCAACCCACGATTTCATTCCGTAAACCGTGAGGTCATAAAAGTGCATTTTCTGTGCAATGCGAACTTGTAATGGTTGTTCTTTCATATTGCAAACTATTGTGACCAGGTCACATCAAACTTCTAATGTGACATTGGAATATTACATAGTATGCACCTATTCGGTTTTCGTTCACCTGAATTATCTTTGTTGTGCTCCTAACAAGTGGTTGCTTAGTGAATTCAAGTATCTCGGTTTGTTTTTGCTGTCCATGCATACCAGTATTCATTTTTGCCTGTTCACCGGGTTTGTAATCTGTTTGCCAAACGTTTTATCACCAACCGAGGTGACGTCTTCTGTGCTTTGGGAATGGTGATTATGAGACGCTTGTAGATGAATTGTCATATCTAGAGAACGGGGAAGATGAATTCAGTCCGCCTGAGCTACAATCCAGCTCACAAATTAGTGTCCAAGTCGCAGCGGATAAGCATTGGATCAATTTGCGATTATCACCGGGTGTGCCCGCTTAAAAATTTGTAACCAGATAATCCCTGAGGAGTGCATATGAGGCCTTTGATTGGGAATGCAGAACTGAAAACACTCAGTTTGCAATTTTATAGACAGATAGAGCCAGGTAAACCATTCCATTTCGCCACAAAAAAGCTTATGGATCCAATTTGCTGATTGACCATACTGTCACATGACGTAGATGACTCCACAGTGGAATGTACATCATGCATTTACTGTTTACTTTGGATCTATTCTTACTGGTTCACTAAGTGTTGTTGTTCCTTCGATCCACATCACGCTTGTCCGCTTACACCCATATGGGGTTTGCCATTTTAAGTCCCACTACTTGTACTGACCTCAAACTGAAACGGACTTTCGCATAACAAAATGATGATCACTGTATAATCAAATGGGAACGTTGCGCGGATATTAAAACTATAGAAAAAGTCATAGCCGTTCGATTGTATCTATGCCTAGCAATTATCTGTTTATTCCGTACCATTCACTTGTCTCCTCCCCCTTGAGATCATTGTTTCAAGTCGCTTATTCTTCTCAAGCCCTTCCTCCCGGTCAGTTTGTTTCTAAATTTCATTTTTCTGAGGAGGCAGCTAAACTGAATCAATTCATTTGCTTATGAATCTGCTCGAAAATTTTGTGCCAAGAATGCCACCATTATTTTCTTTTGTTTTAATCATCTACTTTCTATTCCTATTTTTCCCCTCGCTGACCCTGCCACCTTTTACCATACTTTTCATGTTAATTGAATACTTTATGCTCCTAGTTTAAATGCGAAATACACATGATAATTTTGGCCCCTACAGCACGAAGATGCAGTATGTGATAACCGGATAGATTTAACCCACTCTACTTCGGTTGACAATCCGATTTCTCCCGTAATTCTGTTATTCGACTACCTACTTGAGTCGAATTTGGGGATTGTACGTGTAAACCGGTCTCTATCGGGAGCATTAGTTATGTCTCATACTTGAGTGCTTTGGACAGCTGATTTCCTAACTATTTCAGCCACTCATCTGGGTTCCAAAAGTGTTATGGTCATCCCGTTTTCAATTGTTGTGGTGATTATGAAAATCTTTTGAATAGAACACTCCTGTCCGCCATCATTCGTAGAGCCGAAAGGAACGAGTTTATGTAAATCATCATAATCATTGTGAACCGCGTTTATCATAGCACATGGTGCACAACCCATGCACTAGTTGTCCGCCACATGGTGCGTTTCATTTCATTATGACCAACTTGTGAATTAGGTAAGACAGCCCCCTTACGTCTCACACGCACATATGACTTGTCCCCCACTTTTCTTTGTAACTGTGTGTATGTGCGCGCACACGACTCGGTGCGGCGCTGTCGTTGTCTGTCTCACTGCTGGTGGGGCGATGACCATGATCATCATCGATCTGCTGTCCTCGTTCGAGTTCGGATTCTTTGCATCGGTCAATAATCTCTATTTGACCAACTTGTATCCTTTCTACAAAAATTGCCTCTTTCTCCTTCATCTCCCTGATTTTTTCCCACTTCACTCTGCTTCAGTTTCAATGTTTTTTTCTTTTGGAAGCATGATTACTCTGAAGCCGGTGTGAGTGACGCAGTTTGCTACTAAACTAATATTTTATATATATATATATATATATGCGACTTAATGAGATGATAGTGAAACAGCAAATTTGATTCCAAATTCTATCCAATTTCGATTAAACAGTACCCGTGTCTTGGAATCCATATTTCACTTATTCCTGCAAGATGGTTGACACCACTCGGTGAATATTCCGTAATTGAAGTAGTTCTGATGGGGGTTAATGGGATTTCCTTATATCGAGACATTGGAGGTCGTTTGGGTCATGGTCAGACTCCGACGCACTGCATACTGACTATAAAACGGGACATTCTGTCCAAAGGTGGGTATACACTTAGGGACCTAAAATATGACCTTAGTTTGTATTTCGGTGACTGTTTAAATGCTTCTTTGCATCCGCTGACGCACGCTTTCTGCATATGTAACCATTAACAAGTAATCTGTGTGCGTCCATTCGCGGTGCCAATTCGCTTGTAACGATCGTGGTGCCTGAAAGCGGAGCTGCATTCTACCGGGCACGTCCTCGGGTCGTGAATGGGCGGGCGGTTGCCAAGCTGGTGGTTCAACGTGAGCACAGTATGCCTATGCGCGCTGAATAAGCGGTAGCGAACAATCAACGTTATTACTTGATGGCGCGGTAAGGTTTTGCTTGGGAAACACAAATTTCATTTACAGCTCGGGGAGTTAAATTTGAGACCGGCAAACCTAGAAGAATCATTGGGATGATTCTGTGTTGGGTGTTGTGGGTTAGATGCTTCTGAACTCAGCCAGCTTGAAGCCAAGTTTAGTTTAGATGTTTAAAAAAATAATAAGTGACTTCTTAGAACTCTTGTCCAGTCATTCATATACTACTCATCATCAAAGGGCTTTGCTTGGTTATTCTTCTCCACCATAAAACACCGCATACATCTGGAGACCGCACTGCGATGATACATTTAAGGCCACTACTCTATTTTCCTGACTCTGTCTTTCGGAAAGTGCAGATGAGCTTTACAATGAGCCACCTACTCATCTGGAATATACCCGCTGCCTTATGTGAGATGTTTATCTCGTGTGTGCAGCAGGATGTCCCCCGTGAACGGATACACTAGACAACTGCAAATGGGCCGAGTCTAGGTATGTGCTGGAACCGTCGACAGACAGGATGTTCTCCGTGGGGAGGGCGAACTGACAATCTGAAAGAGAGGAAAATGCAGACACCATTAGTCAAAAGGTCCAGTGAGACATGAACATGACTCACTCAAACGGAATGACAAGTTACCAAGGTCGTTACACTTGCAGGTTGCACTTGGATCCGCAAAAGCCTAAAGTGCAACCTCCAACAAAGAGACCGAATAGGGTACCGTTATCCCATCTACACCGGACTGTAAAATAACCCCGAACGGTTGTGGGCATGCCGCCCTGTATCTCTTTCCGGCCAAACTATGAACAAAATCTATGGTACTGGCTTGTACTGAAACAGCGGATAATGCTCTATGAAAAACTTGTAAACCGTAGTGACTGTGTACTAGCAAGTATAGGACTTTAATTTTCTGTGCATCACACTTTTGAACAAGCTACCGAAGAAGCAAGCTCGAACTTGAACGCTCTAGTTCGTCCGCGATCTACCTGGTGTGGTAGTGTTTTGCTAATCTGAAGTAATTTTTGTGAGACTAGGCAAGTTTGACTTGATTCCATTTTTAGGTGCGTTTACTCGATGGAGTCCGTGAAGCATGTTTTGTTATTCTGTACTTCTGTCAAACAGAATACCAGTTCCTACGTATTCCCTCGCTTTCCTACTTTGTTTTCCATATGCTACCAGGAATCGCTGTCTACGTCTTTTTCTCTTTACTGTGAAGATCACAGAGTAATGTGTTAAGTCAACCTCGTCTTCTGCTTTCGTAGACCCACCATTTCTATCTTCCTCTATCTGAAAGTGGCTTTCGGCTCAGTCCCTGAATGGTGACCCCGAGATTATGGTAACCGGTGGTTAGACGCTGAGTGTCACAAACAGTGGTGCTTGCGCATCTACTCAATATTCTGGCAACCCTATATGAATTCTATCTTCTTCACATCCCAATCTGCATTATGCTCTTTTATTCAAATGGGCCGATAAAAGACAGCAATGAAAACCGGTGCACGAAAGTTCATCGTTATTCGTTGTTGTAAAAACAAACTGAGAACTGGAGATTTTTCCCACTTTAGTCATGGATTATCGAAATGATGCCCTAATGTGTAGCTAAATGGCGCCATTCTATCGCGTAGTCATACCTTTAGGCGGGATAGGAGTCTTGTGATGCCTTACATTTGTGTACTGTTCTCGATTTTTAATCGCTCGAAGCCATGTGCACTTTTCTTCACCAACAAATTCCTAACAGTAGTGGCCGAGTGGTGAAGGCTATGAGATTATCACCCCAGAGGACGTGTGTTAAGATCCCGCCACCACCGTCCAACTTTTCCCACTCTATTGTATACAGTCCTTTGGTTAGCCGCTTCCCTTCCCTGAAAATTGAACTATATTTAAATAAAAAAAGTTAGAAAGAATAAAACAAATGCTATTTTAAGCCGTTTTTGATCCAGTCATCAATTCTGCGTTCATTGCCGTGGTCCATGGGGAGTTGTTTGACAAAGTCGCACTTCACTGCTATCAGTTGTTTGCACGAGATACCGAACTATATCCATTTTCCCATAGTTAACTGGTCGGACTGCTTAGGGCGTGTGTACAACACTAATCTATGCTATGCTATGCGAGCTGGACCTCGTATTCTGACTTCTCTTCTACCTACCTCTGCCTAAAGCTGATATAATCCTCCAAATAGATTCCAGTGGGTAAAGGACAATTTGATCATTTTATCTTCCCGTTTGTCTCTGTAATGATGCAATTCACATTCGAATACCAGTCATTCTTCTAAATTAAGATTAAGAATTTGTTTTCTTTGAAATTTGTTCGTAGTCCGTTTGTTTCTCACTTATTAAAAAAAATACACGAACACCTATGAGTATGTGGCCCAGTTCCCTAGGGATGTTTTTTTGTTCGCATTCCGTCAATGCCATCATACACCTTTCTTTTTTTGATCTAATCGCTGATCCGGTATGATTATTCTCAGAACTTCTTCGTTTCTCTCCTGTTTCCCGGCCCTCGGTTGATTCGTCCTCTCTCACTCTCCCTCGATCACCGATTGTCGACTAATCATCTGTGACTCCTTATGGGTGCGTGTCAATCTAATTCTATCCTGTGCCGCTGTTTTCCTATCACGTGACTAGGCTTGATCTCATGTGCGCGTGTGCGACTGCTTGGATTGTTAATCGGGTGCTCATTAGCCTTTCGATGCACAACCCATGCTCAGGCCTAACCGCTTTTCTCCTCGCTTTCGATTTTCTTCTTTTGTCTTCGAAATTCGTTTGTGTTTTCTCAAATTGTTCGCTGTCAATCAGTATATCGTTTGATTCAGTCCATCCGTGTGCTGCTCTGATCAATCAAAACCCACTATCCATTCGAGTGATCCGTTTGTTTGTACCCACTCTTCTCGCCAAATCATATATCTAGCCACAATCCGCCATTGGGAACATTTCCAGACCTAATGAGATGAATTTTTTCGATACAGTAACTTTGAAAATTGTTTTCCATTCCGTTGTATTCTGGGACTTCACCCTTTCTTCCTTCATATCTCTTCTTTCTAAGGTGTCATTTTTCGCTTCCTTTTATAAAACCATCACTTTGCTGTAAATACCCCGAAAATCCTTTCGCTTCCGCCCTGTATTGCTCACTTCACTGAATCCTTTCAGGCGTTGGTTTTATTCCTTCATAACCAAAAAAAGAAATGGATCTTTTAGCATAACACATTCCATAGGACACACGTGCATTTCGCTCCTTTCCACTTTTCCGGATTCGTATTCACGATCGCCCTGTGATCGGGACTACTTTCACGGTCGTGTGTGAGGTAATCTTCCCGATTAAGTAAATAGGAAAGTGTTCTCGTTTTGACAAAATCGATCGCGGAATAAAAATATTTTTCCCTGTACGAATCAAAATGCTCTCAGTCACAACTTTACTTAAGGCATAAATCTAGCTTTAAATGAGTTATTGCACGAATTTAGAGGAAAAAAACACTCAATTGATCAGACAAAGTTGTGCATGCATGTAAAGAATGCCGTATAACAGTGTTAAAAAATGGTTCTCATGGCCATGGCCTTGTTTGACTTACCGGTTTTTCGAGTTTAGCAAACGTTTCGTCCCCAGCTGAGTTGGTATCTTTGGTGATTGGGGTGAATAATTAAAAATTTAATTATGCGAAAAATCACCCAAGTGTTTTGGTGCGATGGAAATGTTTGTGATAACCAACAAAGAGCACTGGACAGCTGTTTCGTCCTGTTTTGGGACTCGTCAAACATTCACCATCTAAATCACCCAAGTGAGTATATAAGTGAACCGCTAAGCAAACTGATAGATAGACCAATGGGACACCTAAGCATAACGTACAACCTGGTCAGGGCTAATCGTGTGAACGACTCATTCAGCACGGACAGCCAAATACAGAATTCGGATTCCTGGGTCCTAGAATAGACCGAATCTGTTTGTGTGAGTGTGTGTGTATGGGTAAGGCGACAATTAGTATTGACCAACTAATCAATGACGACATAGGCACGTGCACTGCCCGGTTCAATCAGTGATAGGATCACAGCAGGCGGAAAATCAGTCATTGTCAAATCCATTCCATCTCATTCTTCTTGTGATGGGAATTCCGTCTAAACTCAACTAAGGAGCGGATGTGCTTACGAAAAAGTTTAATCTGTTTTGACCGACTACTGTCCAACCTAGATAGTTTGTCATTTTTTAGCTGTTTTCCGGATCGCCTTAGAATTACTCATTGGTACTAGAAAAAAAACATGAACCCACTAACAGCTGGGAGCTTAATAGGGGTGAACCAAAAGTGTCTGTTGCCTGCTCATGGTTGCCTTGAAACAAACCAACCACCACTGAATATTTCCCCGTAGAATATCTGGCCATCGGTCACACGCTTTATCACCGGAAAATGCGAACACTATTGAGAGGGATCTGATAAACTGACAAGAAGTTCCGTATCAGACGATCCGGGGCTGATAAAGTTCCGGTATATCAGTTTTGGGGAATGTTCTGATTTATCGCCTACATTCCCATGTATTCAACGAATAAAGCTCCATCCTTTGTTTGTCGGGTGGTTTTTATGGCTTTATTGTAGACAGTTCGGTCAACAATTCTGCTCTCATCTTCTGATAGGAGATTATGCTGGAGTGTTTTAGTGTATATTATCTTTGCCCATCATTGCACTCTGTCAGATTTTTTGTTTGAAATTTACTCGTTCGATTCATTTGACCTTTTCATGCACTTGCAGATTGTGTGGGATGATGAACGCAAGGAATGGGTCGATGTGACAAATCCGGAAGCCAATCAGCCCCCACCTCCACCACCACCCATGATACCCGCCCCGAACATTAATTCCAGCTCCAGTCCCGGCGCACCCATTCCACCGAGTGGTGGTCTTATCTCCTCGCCACCAACCGGACGGACCGGGGCCCGATCTCGTTATGTGAATGTATTGGCCAACCAAACCGCCGGGTCAGCTGCAGCCAAATTGGACGCCCCGTTACAACCACCCTTACCAACAACGGGTTTCGGGGCCACCTCAAATATGCATGCAGCCCTGCGTCAGGTGAGTTTTGTATAATCGCACGGGCTTTATTCAAGGAAATACTGTGACGTATCATTGGTTAACGACCGCCAGCAAATGCGGTCATCACCATCACTCTGTTGCCCTCATGGTAACGTATCGTTGCGCAAAGACCAGGGGTACATAATCGAAAAAATATGGGTGAACTTGCGTATACAGCTTCACCTAACCTTTATTCTCAACGGGGCACCAATACCACAATATCATCGAACAAGGTCAATAGAGTCACTTCGCCTATGTTGACAGAGAGGCTCGAGATTCGGAAATATAATTCATTCATTTCAGAGCGTTTCAGTAGCCCGTCAGTATTCGCAGTACTATTTAGACATAAAGTTAGCGCCAACATGGTTGGTCTTTGTCCGTCCCAGAAATACGTTTATCGAAATTGCTATAACTAATGATAACATATTTTACACTAACGACTTTTCTGTTTCTGGAATTCTTAAGTAATTTCTGAATGGTGACGAGGTTACCACTTTAGTAGTGCAATCGATCGCCCTCCCCCTCTACCGGGCCTGATGCTACACTTTCTCTCGCTTTCCTCATTCACAGAACCTTCAAAATAGCGAGCACAATCGGCGTCCGGACCCCGTTGACATGCGTAACAATAGCAGTTTCCAAATGGATGGTGGCAACTCAGGCCTGATGAGTAAGCAACTCTCTTGATGATGCTCAGTTACACTTGCA
>UZAN01042846.1:28232-45457 GCA_900618425.1 Echinostoma caproni
TATATATATATATATATTCTCCGTGAGTGGGAAGTGTGCAAACAATCACCAGACGGTTGTGCAGAATAAAGACTTTGATCCCTGCCCTTTCTGTCGACTTTCAATCCGATGCGTTTTGTCGCTCAGTTTCCCGTGATGAAAAAATCTGCGTCCCTAGCGTCCCCTGGTTTGTTCGCCTAGCCCGATATCGTCATCCATCGATCCTGAGCGAATGATTCGTCTCCCTTAGTTTGAGTCCGCAAGGGCACTATAGCTTACTAATATCCGCTGTTTTCGTCGGAATTGATCTTTGGGCTCTCACTCTATTTGATGTGTTGCACATTCTCGTTTGTTGGACACCTAAGTTTGGTCACAGTTCTTCGTTTTCATTTCATACTAGAAACCGATTGCGGTTGACACACGAGTCTTCTCTGTCGCAATTTATCAAACACTGAGTAACTACTGGTTGCAGGAGGTAAAGTGGGCTTGTCTACTTGCTTGATTTAAGAAGTCCTATTGTCTGATAGAGAACGGTTCTAGAATTGCGTGTGAATGCAGTCAAAACGGAAACATGAACATTATGTGCCGTTCATTGAAGCGCAACACGGTAGACTGATTGAATACATTGTTAAACAGCTGAGCGACTATCGGGGAATTTGAAACAAATGGATGGTGAGTCGTAGGGCAATAAAATCAATCTGGATTCTTCGCCGACATTGATTTATCACTAACAATAAATAGATCACCGAGCAGGTGTCCTCCTCGTGAATGATAATTTTTTCTGTCCCTCATTTCCTTTTGTTGAATATGCAATGATACAACTTTTTTAGGAAAGGGGAGGCGGCCAGTCAAAGGGCTTCTGTACGGGAATAAACCTAAACCAGTGTTTGCGCCCGTCATTTGTCGTAGCTTTTACAATATGCGTGAAGAGCAGACCCTCGAGTAGCAGGCTGGGTTTCGCGCAGGTCTTTTGATGCATCGATCATACCTTCACTCTGACATTTGTTTAAATCTCGTCATTTTTACCACAGACCAACGAACATGGTGTTCTTAGACGTTCGTGCGACTGTGAACTCCATTGATAGGATCGCCCTATGGAAATTTTTGTTTGCAATTGCAGTACCTGAGCTGATGTGTCAGTCCTCAAGCAGTTCCATCGTCATACCTCAGGTTAGAGCCTAATGACCAAATTTCATCCCCCTTTGCCGTCTCCAGCGGACTGCGACAAGATTCCTGTATCCTGAATAGTTTTCAACTTTACCATAAATCGGATGCTCTAGAGAATGCTAGCAATTGGTAGGGTTGAACTTCGATCAGGGAACAGAGTTCTCGGTTTAGAATAAGTCGATAACATAGTCTTGCTGGTCAGTTCAGTTTAGTTCTTACAACCATTAATCGTGCACTTTCGTGCGCCGGTTTTAGTTGCCTATTTGGATAAAACAGCGGAATGATGATTAAAATGTTAAGAATATATTCAAGCGGAAGATAGCACATTTTCATAGACTGAAGTTACAAGAATAATGAGTAGATGCATGAGCGCCACTGTTTGCGACTCCCAGCCACATCACTCAGTGTCTCTAACCATCGGTGACCGTGATCTCGGGGTCCCCAGCCAGGGAGCCTAACGGGACCTAGTTGAGTCAATCTCCTGGTCAGGGTTTTCATATCCTCATGCCAGGTCTTAGCTTGACCGCCCTTCGTTTTTTCTAACCACTACCTGCTTCGGCAAGCATCGCTCGCCGTGGCAACCCATCTGGTGACATGCGTAGCACATGTCCCAACCAACGTAATCTATGGAGGTCGACTACCTGTTCCAGTGGACGACTGAGATTACCTAAAACTCTACGCCTAACCTCAGCATAGCTCAGCCGGTTTCCTCACCAGACGTGCAATGCTACATAGACAGCGGTGTTCGAACACGGAAAATCCATTTTTTTCCTGTTGCCGTAATGGCCAAGTCTGCTCCGTGAAGCAGAACTGGCCGAATTGCTGCAGCATATACTCGACCCTTCACAGACAACCGGATGTCGCGACGGCACCACAGATGTCTCAAGTTGGCAAATGCCAACCGAGCTTTATGTATTCGCGCCGACACTTCATCTGTGATGTATCCACCAGGTGAGATATAGCTGCCCAGATAGTAAAACTTGTATGCTTTCTCTACAACTTCCCTGGTCACTGTGAGGTTGGGGAATGGGCCAACCCAATCTTGGAACAGCATTTTACACTTTGAAGGTGCAAAGCGCATACCGAACATCGCTACACTAGCACTCAAACTGTTCATAAAAGCTTGCAACTTACCTGAATCTTCACTTAGCACAATGTCCTCTGCATACTCTAGATCAAACCGTCTGCCCCCTGGGAGTAAATCGATGCCGCTATCCCCGCACGAGGATAGGGCTGTTTCAAGAATTAAATCTATGACGAAGTTAAATAGAAGCGAAGAGAGGGCAACCCTGTCGAACACCGTTATCTGTAGTGAACTCGGGTGAAAAGTGCCTTTAGCTCGGACTCGGCTTCGGCTATTATTGTAGAGGGATTGTAATATTGAAATAAACTTCTCGGGCACACCTTTCAAGGAAAGGCAGTGCCGGAGTTTAGTGCGATTGACTGAGTCGAAAGCCGCTTTCAGGTCGAGGAAGATGGAAATGGTGGGTTTACGAAAAGTGTCTGTTTTCTAGGATTTGACGAAGAGTAAAGATGTGGTCGATACAACCTCGACCAGGTCTAAAACCAGCCTGGTTCTCACATGTGCACTCTTCACGAGCATCAGACAATCGACGGAGATGCTGCCGGCGAGAAGTTTGGAGGCAATATCAATTAAACTAATTCCCCTGTGGTTTTCACAAGAGGACCTGTCGCCCTTCTTGTAAATCGGTATAATCACCGATTCACACCATTCGGTTGAAACTTGTTCCTTTTCCCACACTGAACCCAGGAGTTTTGTTATCTCTAAAACCAACGCTAGACCTCCATCCTTAAAAACCGATGGGGACAGCCTGCCGGGCCGGAAGCCTTATACCTTTTGAGATAGCTTATTTCTCTGGTAACCTCTATTTCAGATGCAGGACTGATGTCAACTGGCTGTATTTGCATAGTTGAATCGGGTGTTGGGATTTGCGCGCTTTGTCGTAGTTTGAATCCGAAGAAATAGTTTTGCGAGCGTCCAGCAGGTCAACCGAAGTCGGGGAGATCCATCGTTTTGAATTGATCGTGAGTCAGTATTTGCTGTTGTTTCGATTGACATTTTGATTGCCGTCCATTCTTCCATGAGTCCTCCGGCTGAAGGTTGAGCTGAGAGGTGATTTGATAGTTCCGCTTTCAAGGCCGATTTGCAACCATTGCTGACACGGTATCTTGGGCATCCGTCTTCGGTGGCTTTTCTGCGGTTGTTTACTAGGCGTAGAGAGAATCTCGCTCGTACCAGAGCATGGTCCGTGTCCACGGGTGTTGACCAGTAGGAGCGGCAGTCTCCAATGCATCCTCGCCAGCGGTGGCTGATGGCGATGTGGTCGATTTGAGTCCACGCTGTGAGGCGGTTGGTGGTCTCCATGTAAGGCGGTGACGTTTTTTGTGCGAGAAGTTCGTGCTTGACAGAAACAATCGGTGGTCAGCACTAAGTTAGTGTAGGCGTTCTCCGTTGTCACTCCTGTTGGCTGGGATTGCATGTGAACCGCCAAGTAGCCTCTCTGATTCGTCCAACTATCCCACTCGAGCATTGAAGTCTTCAGCGACCACCACTATGCCCATTGACCGAGCACTTCGGGGCAGTTGAGAGAGGTCCTTGTAGAATTCATCCTTCATTTCTGATGAACTGCAATCTGTCGGTGCATACGCGGATACGACGAATAAGCATCGACACTTCGTTCTGTAGCTGTTGACGCGTACTGAACCATCCAGAGGTACGGGGCAAAGTCGGCTGTTAACGGGGATCCAGTCGAGAAGTAAACGCTTGACACAGCGCAATCCTAACACCAGCAAAACCGCGAGCTTCGAATGTTGAATAGCCTGATAAACGGAGAGTGAAGCGTGAGAATGAGGTTGGATCTGGAGAACGCAAGGAAATGATTGAAGTAGGGCTTTGTATGCGTGTTTCGGAGACACAGTTTACGTCTAAATAGAAGTCTTCAAGAGTTCTAGCTAAGGCAGCTTGTTGACCGATCTGGTAGAGTATGCGAACATTAAATGCGGCTTAGTGGGAAGGAGATTTTGGTTTCAAAAATCTGATAGCCTCTGAGTGGTTGGCCCCATTAGTTGAATATTGAGTGATATCCCATGGGTGGCGCAAACAGGATGCATCTCTCAAGGTTTGGGAGTGAGATAGGCAAGTGGACTGTTGAAAAAGATGGTTTTGGGCGCTGCATACTTCGCGGTTGACCACACCGACGAAGGGGTTTTTCTTTTGGAACCCTAACCGAAGCCTTTGGCTCAAAAGTCTGACCCGCAAGTCAGCGGGAATTTGTGGATTTTTCTTTGGGAACCCTAACCGGAGCCTTCGACTCAAACGTCGGACCCACAAGACTGTGGGGCGTAAATCCATCGGGGGAGCGTGAACGAAGCACTGTCACGCAAGGTCTTCGGTTTTCGGGTCGTTCGCTGGTGCGTTGATTATCAGTCCACTTTTCGGGATCGGCCCTTAGCCTCATGCACCCAGTGAGATAAGCGGAACGTGGACGGGATAGCACCTTATTGGCTGGGGGCTGCCCAGCTTGGGTGGGTGGTAGCTGTTTAGTGAAGTGCGAAGACTTCTCCCACCGTTGAGAGGAAGCCCCAGGTACTCCTCTCCTACGTCCATGTTACCGGTAAACTGCCGTCACCGTGTTTATTCACTGGAGTGACCTCTCCAGGGACGGGTGTGGATAGAAAAGGAAGCCAGGAAGTGCGTAAGCAGCTGGCCTTGTGAGTCTGATCTTCGTCTGGCCTCTACCCATTGACCTTTCAGGCATGATTGAATCTGCGGCTGTGACGAGCCATCCTGTATAGATCGCAGGGTCATGGAGGCACGCAAGTCATCACACCACGCCAAGGTGCAGTCTCGTCGTGATGGGTCTTTTTGGTCAAAATTACATCGACAATCCAATACGCTTCAAATCGCCTGGCAGTCGAGATGTCTAGGTATGAAATGTACTTTGCACCATCAAAATGCTAAGTACCTGTTCAATGCCGGTAGAAACCGGTACTTGCACTCTCTCTTTCTGTGTTCATCGGGAAGTAGTCGAAAGCTCTAAGCTACTCGGGATCTTAATCGCAGCCGGTGCTGGTGCTGGGGAGATCACATGACGAATAGCGAAAGGTAGAGCAGCTTTCACCGATTGCAACACCTGTGGTGCCGCCATGATATCCGTTTGTCCCTTTAGAGAAAGGTGTGCATCACCGCAGTTCGTAGTGTTCTGCTTTACCGTTGAGAAACCTGGCCCCTCCGCGCTGATCTTGCTAATCGACTTTCTGTTTTCGAACACCGATGTATCCGAAGCACTGCTCTTCTCTGTTGGGAACATTTAATGAGCAATGCCTAAATCCGTCGTCGTGTGTTGAGTACTGCTGGTCGTTCTGTAGAGAAGTATTCGCTCTACACCACCTCCGATGGTTTGGTCACATTTAGCGTATTTCTGTCCATCGTATGCCTTTCCCTGCTTTCTTTCCATTTTCTGGGCAAGGTAGGAAGTAACGTCGCGGTGTCCTGACCATGACATGAGGCTTAGCTATGAAGAAGTAAGCATCAGCACTGGCTTCGGTTGGTGCGCCCTTCAGGTCGGGACCCAAGGGATGAGCGTTGCCGTTTGCTTGGGACACCGACAGATATTGGCAGAGCTAGAATTTAGTGATGCGAATGTTGTGTGGACAAACTAGCACACAGAAAATGTCAAAACGTTTATGGTGTAAGCATTGTCACCGGTGATCCACTGCAAAGGTTGCTTTCCATATTATTCCTGTCTGTACCCCAAGCCCATCATTCTCTGTTGTTGTTGCTTTAGTATCATGATTGTTCCCAATCGATGATATATATATATATATATCAACAGGAGAGAAGTTAGGGTTAACGCGTTGTCGCCGAACAAGATCCATTCATTGCATGTTGCGTTCCTAATTTCTTTAGATCTTGTTAACGGTGGGTAATCTATCAACTAGCTGGAAATTGGATCCCCGTTTGGGCGTTAGTTATTGCCTGAAGCCCTGATAAACAAAATTGAACTTCGATTTGGAAAAGAAAATAAATATTGACGGGGAAGTGTTTCTTGAGGAGTGAGAGCATATATTGCTAACGGCGTGTGTGATGTGCCACTTAAGTGACAATTCGAAAGCTGGTTTAGTGAAAGTCACGTTTTTCAAGTGCCTCACGTGAACCACGATCGGTACTATTGTTAGAACAGCAATGCGATCATTCGCTCAGATGCCGGGAATACTTCGTGGTTTGCACTGCACGATAAATGGCTCGTGATAAATAGTGGGAACATTCTTTGTTGCATAGCAGAGATTATGTTAGAGCACTCTTAGCGAAAAGTGGCCTTGATCATTGGCATATATTTCGGAACTCCATGCACAACGATCACGCTCATCGAACGATCAATGTTAAACGGTGTGCATAGAAGCAAGAGACAGCGAGGCCCGTCTGTTTTAAAGAGAGAACAGGTGATCTATACGGGTTTGGCGATTATCCGACTCGTAGAGGTACGTGTGTTCCATATAATAGGACATTGATAAGTTTAAATTGTACGATTGCCTGTGAACCTTTTAAGACAGTTCTCAATCGTTAACCCCATCTGGATTGGGATACAGTCTGTGTGATTCTGCAGTTCTGTTTTTGTGCAATGGGTCATACGGGAAATTCGATCCAGGTCCATTATCAACTATGGGTTCTAATGCATTTCACGAAGCACAGGATATCTGTCTCTGAATATAACGACTGCGAGATCATATCTCCATTTTGAACCGGAAAGATCGTTCCGTGAATCTTGTCACGTGACACTGAAGCCAGATCGGAAAGGGACTGTGAAAAGTACGAGAGCTGTACTGAGAATGATTCGAGGTGGATTCGTTGAAGGTTGGTTACGTAACAAAAGGTTATCTGCATCTATCCCACTATACCACATTGTGACTTGCCTTGACCACTTGAAATCTTGTCTGTACTTATCATTTCGCCCCGTTGATCAGGACCACATTCAATCCATTTTAAACAGATCCTTTGACTATTAACTCTTGTTGTTTTTCCAGAATTTTACAGGGAATGGTTAATTCTTGACGTGCATAATCGATCCATCGGAAAATAGCCCTATGACTCATAACAGCTCTGCTGCAAATTGAATTTTGTGGATGAATGAAAGATCCCGTTTATTTTCTCAGGTGATTTTATTTCTGACTGTAAAGACATGAGAACAGTTCGGACAGAAGTCTTTGCTTGCTGATTTTTATGATTGTGTCTTTATCTCATTAATCACACGGATCAATGGTTCG
This sequence comes from Echinostoma caproni, assembly GCA_900618425.1. NCBI lineage: Eukaryota > Metazoa > Platyhelminthes > Trematoda > Plagiorchiida > Echinostomatidae > Echinostoma > Echinostoma caproni. Next base: position 35,664 of record UZAN01042846.1, read on the forward strand.
ATTTGAGCAATAATTGTACCTGCGCGCCAATCGATGAATCAGAGGACGAGCGAATCGGTGAACCGAAATGATTGCTGCATTGGGCGGTAGACTGTCGAATGGAGTCATAATGATTAATTAATTTGCTCAACCATTCTCCAACCGAGTTTGCTAAGCCAATCGTGCGAAATGCACGTGTGTGTTTGTGTCACCTGTTTTACTCACGTGCATGCATCCATCCACCAGTCGGAAGTTCTGTCCCCAAACGTATAATTCATCGCCGAAGGACTAATCAGAGTATAGATTAGTTCACGCAGAGTCACTGTTTGTACATACTTGATCTGGTTTCTAGGGCAATATTTATTAGTGTTATAATTCAACAAGGCGGTGCCCGATCGAGGAAAGTTGTTTATTGCAGATTATTGTTGGGATATCAATAATTTGGCATACATATAAAGTTATATAATTTGAAACGTGTAACCGCCATTCCCTGCTTCACATCGGGTAATGACTGGAACAGGCCGTGGTTGTTCTTCGAGGCACAACAATTCGCCCTCAGTGGTCTTGTTAATTTTTGATCGCTAAAGGATACCGCTAGTTACTACTCACAAATGTGAGCCGTACCTCACAACACCAAGAATACAAAACAATCATTTAAAAGATATGAGAAACCTTAGCTACCCCCATCTATCATACTCCACAATGTTGAGAGATAGTGTGTATAGCAAGGTTATATCACTTTATCATGATATAAAATCAGTTTAGGCCAAAACAACGATGTTTCTTGATTGTTTTGTGATTAGATCGGGTACCGAAACAACCATCCTAACCATAGATACCCGAGCCCGTTTTTTTTGTATCATGAACTTTTAGTATGCGCACACATCCCAGACGAGCAAGTCAATTTTCAAGGATAGATTGAACCAACCAATTGTTACAGCATCCCTGTCAGTATAGGGTAAATAGAGAAAACCTTAGTAATGCAAATTCCGACTGTTTGGAATCACGGTTTTGACCATTTTTACACTAACACATCCCAAAATATATCTGCTAATTTTAGTGAAATAAAACGCTGCCTATGTGTGCCTTTCAGTCATCAATTTGAAATCGCTTGAATCAGTTCTACTCAGTTAAGATCATCCGATCACCAAGTGTGTTTCATTTCACAAACAAAAAACAACCCCCGCGGAATTAGCATCGTATAGAAACGGAATTGGTTTCGCCAAGCAAAAGCGATTATTTCAATGAGGATCCGCCATTGTACAGATTAGTTTCGTGTGAAACTTGTGCACCCGGTTGAACGTATAAGACTCTTTTTCATTTCTGCTCACGTTTGTAAATCAATCGCCTGGTCAACACACAATCTATCTGATCATGAACAACCCATTCGGTTCACCTCTCATCAGCCATTTTTTCTGTCCCGCCAACTTGTTCGAAATCAGAATCGTTCAGTTTGATCTGTATCTCAGCTACAAAACCTCTGCGTGAGCACTATGCCCACTAGGGGTTTTCAATGCATTCGTCCTTCTACAGGTTTTGGTTTGTGTACTAATCCGTATCAGGCCCCAGTGCTCACTGTGTAAAAATCCAAAGGGGCATTTGTATACGGCGGTCGAAATCCTCGATGTTGAGTTACACATAGGGCAGACCAAGGATATGCTGGTTCTTCATTCCGAAATTTCGAAGGGGATTGAGGAAGAGAATACTGAACATGCGCGTTTTACTGACCGTGACACATTTACCTGAGTTTTGGTTTGTTATTGTGGGCTTTTCATCAGTTTGCCACCAATAGTCGAAGGCAATTCATGTGAGCCGTGGGATCATTTTGATCAATGGTTAGAAACACTGATTGATATGGCTGAGTATTGTAACTGGTGACACTGATGCATCTATAACTGTGCTTACAATCTGTCTTCATAAATATTCTTTGTCACCTTTACACTACTTTTAAAATTCTTACCTTCCGTTTACACCTTCATCCAAATGGGTAGTCAATAGGCCACAACGAAAATGGCAACACAGGAAAGCATATGCTGAATAGCTCTATAAACTGAAGAAAGTCTGATCACGTTATTATTGGGATTTCCTCCACGGTTTTCGTATTCCTATTCCTGCACGCATTATTTATCCGGTGGATCAGTTTCAATTCTCGAGCACAGAAACAAAACGGATGTTCTGAGATATGAATAGAGGCGCCAGGATAGCATGTATTTCAACACAATGCCTACAGCTACTCTCATTTCGTACGCAATGGCCTTCAGGATCCTGAGATCTACCTTACACGCAAGGTACACTTATGGTAGGACCAACTACAGAGAAGAGAATTTAATCTAGGAATATAGTCCAGACAACTAGAGATTTCAGCTTCCATGATCTCCCTAATCGAGGTTTACTGATTTAAATATTCCACGTATCATGTATCCTTTTAAACTCAAGTGTGACTACATAAACACAGACGAAGCTGATAGANAGCTGGTCCAACGATGGACTGAACACATTCTCAGGTGGTTATCGGCTTTGATGACGCATGCCACAAAACGGGAAATGTCAGCATGACTGATTGCGCGGCACAATATAAGAGCAGGTCAAACTGTTGACCTAACACGGTAGTAGAGTAACTCTCTAAACCCTCTCCTATGTATTTACTAGTCACGTGATCGATCTGTTAAACCACACTATCTGCTAAAGCATTTATTATGGTTTTTCAAATTGACAGTTGTCTTTTTTCTGTGCTCATGAATTGGGTAAAGTGAGGTGAGAGTGTGTGGTTTACAATTCCGGTTTTTACGCTCTACTTGCTGTGTTCAAAATTAAAAAAAAAACGCTAGCAAATATGTGAGGTAGATGTTTATTAACCGTTTCTTGGCAGCTGACTCGTTGAGCCATAATCACATCTACACTCCTTCAGTTGATCACCTAGTGTGCTGATTTGGTTTGCCGACCATTTTACGGGATTTGTCTGAGGCAATAAAGTGGTAGGCTAATCTCCCAGATTGTAAATTATTCTGATACTATATCGAGGTTCGCCGTGTACAGTGTAGACGGAGCGTGAAGTGCTGAGATGCATTGGATGACTACTGTATTCTAACTCGATCTCAAATCCATCAACCCAAGTGAGGATCGCCAACCTGGGACCCCACAGTAAACCGCAAGCATACTTCCTACTTGACAACCGGGTAGCTGATCAGACCGTTTTGCCTCTTGCCCACATAGTTGAAGTACGCACTGATCACGTATCAGAAATCACGGACGCCATGTGAGCGCTGAATTACACTGGTAATAGCACAACAGTATCCCACGTAACCGAGACGCGAGGAAAAGGCTTCATTAATAGCAGTTCATTTATTGGAAGAAATCATGAGGTTTAAATAATATGTACAAAACAGGGTCACTGGTCATCCAAGCCCCTGCCAATCGTGTGCTAGTATTTCTGGCGTTGTACAGCTTCTGTCGGGGCCGCACGGCTTCTGATTGGTTGGTACANGGTACAATCGGCCTGTGATTTGTAGTATGGAAGCTATAAGGAGTAGGCGATTTGTTGATGTCGACTGGGAAGCTTGATTCATCACTGTTATCCGAAATCTGTAACATGTCACTCCGTGGTTTATCATACCGTAGGCTAGGACCACCACAATATACCACTCTCCATCTTTACGAGTTTGCTGTGGGTATCACACCTCGCTTAGATCAGCACTGGTCTCCTGAGTTACTGGTACTCGCGTGGAAACATTCTGTTATCTACTTACATCTGTGACCTACCCTGCAGATACCCTGGAACTGCAATTAATTATTTTGAAGATATGATCCATTCATTAATAAGAATTTTATTGAAGTTCATTTCAACTTTCAAAAGATTTAGGGTTTTCAGAAGCAGAATGGGCTCTTCTACTGTTCGCAGTTTTTTTCATTCTGGCTGGTTCAGTTTGACCAAACGATCCTAACCGTTGAGTTGGTATCTACGGTATAACATTATCATGAAAATGTCAGTTAAACTTATGGTTTGTCTGTTCCTGTCGATCCTATCTACTTAGTCCTTTGTGTTGAACCCCGAAGTAGTCGCACCAACTCACGCCATCAGTGTAAAATTGTATGGCTATTCTTCGGCACTATACCTCGTCCCGGTATGGAGGAGTTAACATCCAGTCACTGCCCAGCTGTGTGGTAATTTTTCGCCTCACGTTTTCACACATATCTTGTCTGTGTTTCCTCTATCAGATTCAACTATCTTTTATGCCATTCACGAATGCATAACCTCTGACCCTGCACAGTACAATCATTGCCGTTCATTACACTGCCCGATCAGTGCTCAAGTAAGTAGTCGCATAGTTCTGAATAATTGTTCAAATTATTGTTCGGCACATTGAAGCTTTTACGTCGAGATTATGAAAAGTTCAGTAGCCTCGGTGGGATTCGAACCCAAGCATGGACGCCGCCTACGCTTTTGTACAGCGCACGCTCTACCAGCTGAGCTACGAGCCCTTTCGGTGGACTCCGGTGAATTCTAAGGAAAACCTGTCGTGGAAGTCAGCTCACATGTCAACTGGTGTATCCCATAGGTCTCTTTAAGTTGGTGGGGTAGTTCTGATTAGGCCTTTTCTACTGGCCAATAGTAAACTGTACTCCCAACGGCACCCCAGCTGGCATTATCTCGTGATACCGGACAAATAATGCAGTGAAATACCATATTTTTATTTGGAATCAGCAACAACATTTCGTCAGCAGAAATTCAATCGAAAACTGAATGTGGTTAGCACAAAACATCGACTTTCGATGATTACCTCATATTTGTGGCGCACACTAATGAGTAGCAGTTTTTATGTTTTAAATTGTAAATTTCTAACACCCTTGCTAGATCACCTAAGCGGTTTGTCTTTGGTCGATAGTCAGCAAAAAACAGAGAACCAGAAATCCATTCTATTGATCGATTTGCATGGACTGTGTCGTTTGAACATGCCACAAATGACCTTAAGTGTTCGGTAAGATTTCACAGGGTATTGGCAAACCAAAAACGAATAAGTTGACTCTCTTGACCGATGAAAAAGTGGGTGGAGAAACAATGAGCAGCCCAGTTTTAACATTCAGAATTATTTTGGCTTGATCTAATGATTATGTTGAGGAATTTGTAGCTGAGGTTTGGAGAAAGGAATGACACTCGATAATGCTTTCAGCTCACAAGTTGAAAGCTGATATACATGGAGTCTTTTGTACAGTTTCTGGTCGCGATCAAAGCTAATTTGTCACAGCAAACTTTACAAACTTGTTAACTACAGCTTCAAATTTTTAATATAAATCGATTATAAAGCGTTCACTCTCGGATTTTGAACAACCGTTTGCTTCAAGGCTTCATGAGGCTGTAACTTGAGTAAATCGATGGTTGAAGCACAAAAAAACTTTAGATTGAAAATTTGCCCAAGGAAGTTCATACTGTAGTGCTGTAAGATTACCACAAGCAGTCTCACTGAATTATAGAAGACACCAGTTGAAATCGACTTCCCCTGAATTGATCATTCGTAGATAGTGTCAGAAGAATACAACGCGGGTGATTAGACTGATGTGCTGTCACATACAAAAACAATGACTGCCTGAATTCAGTGTCAATGAGTTGGGTCTTGGAGAGTAATCCTACGACTATTTTACTTGCCATTCTCCGCTTATATATGAGCGCTTTTTTGATTCTATTTAGCCATGGATGAAGTGCTTGGTTTGTGGTGCAGTGTAAGCTGTTAACAAACGGGGAACTCTGTCTGTTCCAACTGGTCAAAAGCATATTTGCGTTATCTGACAAGCTATGGACACGTTGCTGATACTCCAGTCCGATTTGTGGCACATTCTAAGTCCTTGGGGAACAATAACTCTCAAGTATCATGTGGTAATAGTTGATTGCCAAGAACATATTGGAAGTAATGATACAACCTTACTTCTTGGAAAGTTGAACCTGATTTCATTAACGAAGGACCATCGGTGTGGTGCGTCAAGTGTTTCTCGTAGAGTTTTATAATATTCAGAACGTTTCAGTATTCACAGTTAACATTAAGAGTAAAGCTTTTGCACCAGGTAGATCGTTTAAAGATTTCAGAAAAATGTGGGGACTACGTGAGGATCCCGGTGAAAACATCGGGCACCCCGTCAATAGGTCTCGATAGTTAGTAATTAATTGATTTGAACTGACTATCCTTTGGATTCCACCTTCACACGCAATCCTCAATTCATCGATTCGATCATACACTCGAAAGTACTATTTATACCTCTTCAACTTCAAGTGAATCCGCCGTAACCTCAAGTGAATCCTACCAATGGCACTCATTTGGGAATCCCACAAGATGATTGGTGTTTCGGCCGTCAAATTTCACCCATTGGATCGGGTCTGTTTAAACCTCATCCAGTCCGAATGAACTCACTTCCTCGTGACCAAACAAAGTACTTTTTGAGTGAGTTTCCGAGCGAGGATAAATGTTTCGCTCTTATTAGAGCTCATCAGTAGCGCACATCAACCGTTCCATCTGGNCATGGAAGACGTATGCGTTACCACTGTACCAACCAGCTCGTACCAGGGTTGAACCAAATTGCCAATTCATGTTTGTTCAGGTGCTGTCTTCAGTGTTAACTCCAATCAAAAGCATCCCACCAAGTCAGGAGTTCCATACAAGTTACGCGCTGATTTGCCAACGAACCTACAAGGCTCGATTAGTAATTAATTCAGACGTGTGTATTGCGTTATCGAATAAATTTCTGAATCTAGTCACGGAAAAGTCCCTTAACACCGTTACTGTATAGCTTTCGCAGCTTCATCAGAAGCCTTAAAGAAGCTTAAACGGATTACATGTAGTGCCTCCTCCCCCTTGTCTAATGTTCTTCTATGCTTAACACGTGCAAGTAACTGGTTGGCGAAGCAATATTTATTGCTCTTGTTTACCTGGCGACAATAGTTTCATCAGTCAATCAGCAATAATTGATTCCATTATTTCGATGGGACAGGAAGAACTGCAATTGAACGATAGATTTCAGGATCACTTGTCTAAATTGGTAAAAGAACTCCGTGTTTTCGAGGTAGTCTTGTCGAACATCCATTAGTATAAATCAGCTACTATTTCATGTATGTAACTAATCAAGAGAATCAGAGTCTGTGGATATACATAGTCTTCCCCTGAGAGTGAATTCCGACGCAACGTCAACAATTTCAGTCTCGAATTTGACGGTAGTCAATGGGGGATATGGGACACGTGTTGGAAGGTAAAGAAGCTGCAGTTGAACTTCGTCATCTGCAACAGACACTTCATAAACCTGTATTTTCAGGAATTTAGCTGCGTTAGACGTAGTGCCGATATTTCATTTTCCGGGTGAGGTTTCTTATGTATATATACTTTGGATTGGAAACCCTGGTCAGGGCTTTATGATACTACCAATCATCCTTTCGCACAAGATTGACTCACAGGTTCCTCGATGTTGGTAATTAAATACCTTTAGAACGATCGTCAAGGGAACTTCCTCTTTGCCGTTTATTGATTTGATCCGCTGTGAATTGGTTCAAATCGGGTGGCTCCTAACAATTCAGTTAGAATATCGATTTATCTTACCCGGACAGCCACGGATGAAGCACTTTTCCGGGAGCATCAATTATGCAAATGACTCCTGATCCTGTAACTTTATGCAGTGATGCTTTTCAGATATCCGTTTATGGAGGCTTGCTATACGTGCTTGTAAAGCATAATAGTATGATTTTTGGATGGAAAGGGTTTTAAAAGTTTCCACTGTAAGCTCCCTGGTTTTCCAAACTGAGTTTAGTGTCAATAGTGAATGGCTTATTCCGAATCTACTAGACTTATTTTCCTTGCTTATACATTTAATGTGAGCCAATAAGTTGTGTTTAATGTGGCTGGCATGGCTAATTGTAGTTTTGGAGTTATATCTTATCCATCTCACTTGCCTTAGCCTTAAAACGAGGGGGTGGGTGGTGGTGATGCTGAAATCCACTTAGCTAATTGTAACAACTGACAACCAGGTGGGTCGTCGAAGCGGATATGTTGTGTAATTCTGAGTACTCGTAACTTGTTCCTCTCTTATTTTACGTTTAATTATTTCCAAAACGACATGTATAAAATAGGTACTTACGAAAAGGGCATCAGGCAATGAAAGTCCTCTTAATAGTAGCGGAACTGTTAGAGGGAATGCGTCAATTATATCGATCAACCACTGCTGGTATTTCTCGTATAAACATGGAACACGTGAACTTCGATCAAGTTCGTTGCAGTTCACAGACGACGGGGAAATCCAATACATAAAAGAACAATCGACTAGAAACGATTGATGTGTGAGAGAATATGACAGTATGGTGGCGGTTGTATGATCTAATAGGTCCTGTGTTCGAATCACATGACAATCATTTCGTGTGCCACCACCCCCTGACACAAACACATTTGCCCATTGTGTCTAGCTCATACTATCACTCATCGATTGCTCATTGCCCTCTCTTCTCAGTTACTTTTGAATTCATAATTGAACTAGAAAAGAGGATAAAACTACAGGTGCATCTAGAATTCTAGTGCTATTTCACTGCCGCAGACAACCAGTGGTCAAAAGACACAGATTACCGATGTAGAGTTCTGCGTAGCCTGGAGCCAGCTCTGGTGCACAGACGCATACGCAGACTATCTCCCTCCGACCCGTGCACGTGCGTGAGCATCAACGCACTGACCGCGCTGTAGAGGACATTCAGATGTTCTGGGAAAAGTTTAGTGAGTACAGCTGTCAGGGCCAATCAATACTGCCCCGGAGCCTGATTTCACCCTTAAAGAAATCTACACTAATAATCAGTAAATTTTGACTATTGATTGTTTGCAGCAGTGGGACTGAGAATTCGACTTTGGCCCTTTGAGAATCTAACTGTAAGGTGTACGAGAATTTCGCAAGCCCTGTAACCCTCATTCCAGTGTTGTTCTAACTCACTTAGTCCATCGTAGCAGACTCCCTGATGGAACACCCAGAGAAGCACAACGTTCTACCACCGACGGTTATGCGGTAGACGTTATTTATCTGGACTTCTCAAAAGCGTTCGATCGAGTGAACCACGAGATTCTACTGCGGAAACTCAATGATTGCGGAATTTGGGGCCTCATGCGTGATTGGATCGAAGTATTTCTTCTTCATCGAGCCGTATCGCTTCGTGTTTCTAATCCACTTTCCAGTCCTATGGATATTACCCGCGGGGTTCTTGGCCTGCGACTTTTACTAATATTCATCAATAACCTGCCGAATGTTCTGGAATCAAAAATCAGTATGGCTTCCAGATGACGTCAAAATGTGGAATACAGTGACGCAACCAGCGGGCTCGTTGGCATTGCAGGAAACGCTGAAAGCAGCTCTTCTCCAGTCTCTTCTGATCGATAGTGAATTCAATGTGCCAAAGTGTAGAGTTCTATCTCTACAAAAGAAGGGGCGACTTTCGTACTTCCTCGGGAATTAAAAACTGCCACACACCTTGAGTGAGAAGGATCTGGGCATCATCATTCAAGAAAACTTAAACTGCTCACTCAACTGTATCAGGGTGTAGAACGCAACTGTAAACAACGTCGGTTTGCATAGGTATGTCTTTGGCCGAATTGAGTCAGACGGATGAACTGAAATAAAGCTCTGAGGCATTAGCTGTTCAGGAGTTATCTTTTTAGGGTGGACAGTAGTGAAATAAATGAATAGTTTTGTCGTTCCCTAAAGCGTTCGGATTGTATCACTTTTCTTGGGGGACTCAACTCTTTGTATTGTTTTTAATCATAAAAATGCTGTTCATTGTTAACCGTAATGGCTGTACAGTTGATCAGACC
>UZAN01042847.1:9301-21597 GCA_900618425.1 Echinostoma caproni
CAGCTCCCTCGACATTGGTCGTCAATGGTTAGGGTGAGGGGTGTATTAGAGGAAACTGGCAAATTCTGTTTTTCAGTTAACTTGGTGGACTCGATACTAAAGCTATGGCCTCCAGTGCCCAACAATGAAGAAGGACAAATGGAACCTGGACCAGACGAACGTACAATACCTGTACGAAGCGAGTCATTTTAATAAANTAATCAACATTAGTCATATCACCACGGCACCGCCATCATCATCATTATTATCAACAGTCATAGAGAGGGCAGTTAATAACTGAACCTTATCTGCATTTGCGTCTCACTATAATTGCATTCGAAGCTCCCCGACAAATCAGAACTTCCATGCATGTTCAGACAATCTTTCCACAAACCTACTACGACCAAAGTACAGGTGCTGAGCAAACTCGTGTCACATCACTCGCATTTTGAAAATACATTTCAGTATCTAACATCCTACTTGTATGTTGATGGCTATGGGCAAAGTATATTTATTCCTGATTTCATCTCCCACTTCTATACTCTTAATTCTCTTCTATCGCGATAAGTCAGCTCCCTCGACATTGGTCGTCAATGGTTAGGGTGAGGGGTGTATTAGAGGAAACTGGCAAATTCTGTTTTTCAGTTAACTTGGTGGACTCGATACTAAAGCTATGGCCTCCAGTGCCCAACAATGAAGAAGGACAAATGGAACCTGGACCAGACGAACGTACAATACCTGTACGAAGCGAGTCATTTTAATAAATAAATTCTAGTTACGGTTTCTACGGTGACTTTGTTAGTTCACAACTGATACGCCAGCAACCATCGTCAAAATCGCAAAATCGTGTAGGTTAATGGCATGTGGCTAATAGAAGCAAAGACATAAGTGGGTATTATATCAGATATGTTGCGTCTGATATGGGGCAATATTATATTCAGTCGCGTGAATCAGGCTGGGAAAACGAAGCATTGAGAGGAACGAATGTGATGAAAATCAGGATGTTGCACGAGTTTGGTCAATACCTGTAACTGAGTGACCACCATTAAAGAAGATATGTTAACAAACATGAATTCGCAGTTCCGCTCAGCACTGGGGCGAGGCGGTTGCGGCAGTGGTAACACACGCACGTTTTATGTGATGGGTCCGGATTTCAAAGCCCAGACAGAACGGCGGATGTGCACTACTGATGAGCTCCGAGGAGACTGAAACCTGAGTCTAGTGCTTGCCGATTGTGTGGTTGATTGAATGAACTGAGGAAGAACTGACGAGGATGTTTGAAAGCTATCAGTTCAAATCAGCTTAACATATCCCACACTACTACTCTCAAGTAACAATTACCGACCCATTTCCCTCACATCTGTTCTTTTGAAAGCCTTTGAAACTATCATCTCCGACCAACTACACACGTTGCTCGACCGTGAAGGACTAGTGAGCGATCGCCAGTAGGGCTTCCGAAAGCGTCGTTCCGCCGGTGACTTGCTGGCTCTTGTCTCATAATCCTGGTCAGCTGCACTCGATAACCACGGAGAAACACACTTGGTCTCGCTTGACATCTCATGGACCTTCAACGGTGTTTGGCTCTATGGTCCACTGGCGAAACTACCGATGTTTGGATTCCCTCCGACGCTCGTAGCGTGGAGATCAAGTTTCCACCGTGGACGAACCATCTCCGTCCAAGTTGATGGGGTTCTATCTCAGCCGTTTCCTGGGAGTGCTGATGTTCCCTAAGGTTCAGTAATTTCGCCTAGCCTCTTTCTTCTATTTATATCGGATTTCCTTTCCATGGCTGTCAACCAGATTCCTTCTTTTACCGATGACGCCACGCTCCAACGTTCTTCTCCTACCGCATTACTCACCATACCCAAACCAACATAGATCGAGTTCGTAGTGTAGTTAATGTGTCAGTGCACTCCGATATTGAACACATCTCCTCCTGGCACAATGCAACTCACGTTTCATTCAATGATTCTAAAACCTCTCCTCTTTCAATTTCTTGAAAACATCATTCATCCCCCATTTATCTTTTGATTACACTCAATCGCGTTCCACAGACTCTGTTTCCCTTCTTGGACTGCCTATAACTTCTTCTTTGTGCTGGTCTTCTTTTGTAGCTCGGCTTTGTTCTCGTGTTGCGCGCAGGTTTGTTCTTTTTATTTCGTGTCAGACGTTTTTTCACCCCAGCGTATATTATTCTACCGTACAAAGATCAAATCTTTCCTATTCTTGAATTCTGCAATCACGTGTGGGATGGGGCTTCGTCTTCTTCTATTTGTCTTTTTTATCGTGTTCAACGAAAGGCCACCCGGCTGGTTGATGATTCTTCCCTAACGCCCAGTCCGCAGTCATTACTCCATCATCGGGTAGGTGCTTCATTATTCCTGCTCAACATTCCTGCAGGTTCATTATTCCTGCTCTAAAGTGAATACTTTGTTTTTTGTTCCTCGGAACTTGCCCCGGCAATTCCTCATTCTGCAGCTTTTACCTGCAGCTTTTATCCCGTACACAGGCATTTCATTATCTTCATCAGATTTCAGTTCCCAGAGTTCGTTCTTCTCTGCTCCAATCTTCTTGTTTTCCCCGAACTGCCAACTTTTGGAACACTGTCCCACTTTCTGTCTTTCCCCAATTTACAACCTCACACTCTTTATACACAGAACCAATAAACTGGATCTTCCATGAATGTTCTCCTACCTTCCATTTTACAGTGTGCTGTTTGTCTACGGGGACTTCCCTTTAACTGTAACTCATTTTGTGTTATAAAAAGGTTGAATAAAAATAAAAATAATGATAATAATAATAATGTAGTGTATCCTGAACACCATTATTGATTTTGAACTTACTGTTTAGTTTATTCAAACGCGATGAAAATATTTATGATGACCAACAAAAAGCGCTGGACAGCTGTTTCGTCCTGTTTGGGATTCGTCAGTTGTGCATACTTTTTGTGTCCTAGTCAGGACTCGAACCGCGAAACTTCGGGTTGTGACTTCCAGCCTTGACCCCTGAACGTTTAAATGCACTCAGCTAGTGAGGAATTGATATTCTCCCAAGGAGTGTAACCCTTGCTGAAGGCCATGAAGAATGCCAGTCGAATGCGCTAATGCAAACATGATATTGTCAAATGCTTGGTTTATTGTCTATCCCTAAAACATTGGGCGTGTGACCTCACTATGTTTACATCCTTGTTTATGAAAAAGAAACCGAGGGAGCTTCGTGGAAGGGAAGATCAAATAACTCCTTGTAGTGAAAGAAGACATCAACTGTTGATAGTACAGTACAGTATATCTTGAGCTTTCGATAAAGGTGGGCTTGTTCGGTTCGATCGTGGCACAAATCCGGCTTTCTGATGACGGATACTCTTTCTCCGCATGGCATCCAGAGAGTGTTATCAATCAGGCCAATACTACCATGACAATCGGGTGCGGACTTATCCGGTGAACACCCGCTACAAGGTCACCTCATTTTTATAGGAAAAATCAGTGATTTGTTCTAAGATGATTGATAATCTGTCTCCTCAGACGAAATACTTGTAACTATTAAAAATGAAACTGATCTCTCAAATTCTACACTAAAAGTGGCATGTGACCGTGAACTGTCCCGTCTCCACGACAATAAAACGAAGCCGCAACTGGCTACCGAAACACATCCCAATAAACTTCAATGCAGAAAGCCATACATATGTTTGTTTTCTATCTCGTAACGTTGTATCATCAGAGATGTCCGGTCAAATCCAAATGTTTTCTTTTTGTCGAAACTTGAAAAAACGACGGCATGTATTGTCCTATCTCTAGACGTGGAACGGAAATAGAAAGACTGGATGGTAGCCCGAAAATTCAACACTGGCATTATACAATATTTTATTGATGGAATGATATTGGAAAATAATGATTCCCATCCGGGTTTCACAGGTACCAGATACTGTGTCTGACTCCAGTGATTTTCGAATGTTTTAGCAACACACACATGGTGTCCGATTCCTTACATTTTATAGCTATCCTACTAGCCCCCACGTTCTATCTTGTCATATAAAGTGTGTAATGTAATGTGTGAGTTACGGAAATTGTTTTCTAAATTTTGGGGTTCCATCGTACATTTGTAAAACCCTGTTATCGGAAGAGCACAAGTCACAGGACTGGCGCGACGAGAAGATAACACTCATGTTCTTACAGTTAACTGAGGCATCATTGATCAATTGGCTAGACCGTGAGTTCAACTTAGTTTCAGGATAACCACAAATTTCACCAAACAGTAGTTGCTGAAAATTCAATGTCTATCCAAATGATGTCAAGCAGGTTCAAATGATCAAGTTGGGATATGTAGAAAATACCATGCGAACGATGGTCATAAAATGAGAAACTCAAATTTGAGCTCATTAAAAATCAGTGTTCGTTTTCTATACACGACCTGGGCATTATGGACGGTTTCTGAAAAACTGGTCCGTCTAATAAATTCCAGGTGGTTACGGAGAGGATGTTCACGCCGGAGGCTGTATTGACTGATAATTTCTTTTTCCGAATGTTCATGTGAGAGGAAATATAGATGTGATGGCACTTAGATGGTATTCGTGGGGAAAATGAGATTTGAGGAATCGCGACGTCTAGTGCGTGTAGCGTCTAACATGTTCGGTTCACGATATCGCAGATAGTCTCTTTCTTTTTGACCAACTACGCCACACATTCCACACTTGTGTTGCCTGTGTGAGCAAAATCGATCGAAATGCCACTACCTGAAATGTCAATACGCGGTACGAGGTTTGTTTCGCGGTCTTCTGGATGGGGTTAACGCATTGACTTCAGCAACTGGAAGGTCTCCCATTTGTTGGATCATCTCAATCATTCACGCTCATGAGTTACTTGCTTTGACGTATTTCCTGTGTCTGCTTCAAGTTTAGATAATGACCCCGCGTACGAATGTCATTTCAGTAGGGAGAGAGGGGGGTAGAAAATGGAGATCATAGACAAAAATAAGAGTTTTGTATTGATCATTGTTGGTACCTTGGAGTATAAAGCTCTCATATTCCAGATTAACACTCCTAGCGTACCGGACGAAATCTTCCCCAACGGCCTTAGAATTTGGTAACCATTGTTAGCGAACAATGAAAAAAGACAAACGTTCAACAAAGATTCAGCTAGAGTGTTTCACTGATTCTTCCAAGTCATGTTCTCCTAGATGTTTGAGGAGGAGGTAATGACAGTATTCTTTCCTGTCCCACTGGGTCCCATTTTCGAGGTAAAAGTTGAAGATGATCGACCACGTCTAGAGAAGCTCTGCTGTGCGATCGATTGTGCGGGAAAATCCAGACAATCTCGGACATGATCTGGACATCACTGTTCTTCTGCAATTTGACTGAACGTTCACATTGTTATCACAGTACCAACGCATTATGAGATTTGTTTTACATAATTGGTTAACCCTGATTTCTTCTGTGCGAAAACTTTCACTTGTCGCGTTCGAACGGTTTGCACGCTGGTCTCTGTTGCCTCCCCGTATTAACGCAGATTTGCGTTAGCGCGTACCGGTGTATCCTTTGTGCCACGTTACTTCCGTACACATCTGTCACAACCACACATCCTGTAGTTCAACCGATAGTAACTTCGTTGTCCACGCGCTACGTCATCCGCGTAGAGATTCGTCACGACTTGCAGTGATTGGCTTAATTCACCTCCATCAATTTCGAGGACATCCCCATATCTGCACTACCTCGACTCAATTGTGGTACCGTCATCAGGCTAATAATGAAATGCATTGGCACTTAGACAGTTTCGACAGTAGAAGCCTTTGAGTTGTCTGCATTTTGCTGCATAGGACGCCGCTTAATTAAAAGTGCAAACTGTTTCTGTTGTTGCTATGATAGCTGCCGCAAAAACTCCACCGGAATAGCCATTTAGCACCGTCGCCAGGATCTACTACCTTTACATATCTGACCGCGGGGGTGGGGGTGAAAAATACAGGTTACCGAAGTAGAGCGTGTTGACTGTAACCCTGTTGAAACGATTTACATGGTCAATACAGGATTCATACACATCAATGAAACACTGGACCGATCAATACTCGTGAAGTCAATAGTAAGGCCCATCGATCACGTGTGATCCCATTCAGGTGGACCAAGGTTTGATCTGAATTCTCACTACACATTGGTTGGGAGTTTTCTGATTTCCCACCCGCGAAACGCCCCTGTTATTTATGACATTATTCACTGTGTGCTGGCTAAAATAGAGGACCCGACAACTGCTTGGTTTATGTTAGGACTCGTCGACTTCGCATGCTCTTTCTTTGTCCAAAAAGAGGATTGAATCGCAAACCTTCAGACAACAGCGACTGCTGCCTATTAACATCAGAAGGGCTCATTCAAGCAACAGTGTAAACTGCTGTTTATCTATTCCAGTTGTTTGTCCTCGACCGTTTAGCTCACCGGTAGCAGTTCTGGCTTCCATGCTTGGGGTTCCTCTCGGGAATGTATCGGTGGTTGCGAGCCAAAACAACTCTCTTTGGTGAACAGGCCCAAATAATTCCGATATAAGTAACGGTGATTTCCCCTCAGAGTTTTCTGTCGGGAGCTGTAATACCTCAAGATCACTTTGTCGTTCAGACTCATATCACTTGGTTGTTCTTCGAGACGATATCCAATCAGGGACGATGGATAAGTGCCTCAGGATAGAAATTCCTCACAGTGACTTAAATCATCGACGTTTTCTTGACGACTTCCTAAAATAACCGAGATTCTTTTGGGTTTGATTTAAGTACTTTTTTAAACGATCTCCCATGGAGTGGAACCCGAACACCAAAACAAAACCAACCACACAATTGCTACTGGAAGCCCTTTTTGAAGCTAAACAGGAATGAAAATCCTGTAGTATATTGTCATTCACTCTCAGTGGTCAATGCAGCATTCTTTTTCTTAGGTTAGTGTATAGCTCGTTTGGTGCGAGATCTCTGTGTCTCACATTATTGAATTTATGATGAACACTCTGAATAACTTTGTTGGCTCGCCCGCTCGCTGCCGAAATGGTAGAAAGTGTGAATTTCTTAAGTCAAGTTCAGCGCGTGTGGTGACTTACTGAAGGGTAGAGTTTCCGATAACTTGATGAAATAACGGATTATTCATTCTGAATTGCGATTCATACCGTAACCATGGTGTGATTTTGTTGCACTATATTTTTTCTCTCATAACTTATTGTGTTGGCGCACAAACAACTGTCCATAGCCTTCATCATCTGACCTATCTATGAGTGATTCATGCGAAACATTTTGTTGTTGATCGCTCAGTGATTACTGATCACCGATTAGACTTTTCGTATTGTTCAGATTAGCAACAACGCCAACGGTAGTAATACTTCATAAATCGTTTAAATGGCCACAAATAATTTACTAACATTACAACTTTTCATCTGAACTCAACAAGTGCGTTAATCCATCATTATTATGCCAAAGTAATCCCCATTATCATTCCCATCATCATCATCATCGCATTGATCTGTTCTCCTTCGTGATTATCTGACTTTTCGAGCCCATTTTTGTTTAATTACATAAATCAATAAGGCGATAAATTTAAGCTCTCTAACCTTTGCTGAATGCTTGCTCTTTGGCTTTTTATGCTTTCTTTTGATAGATTCCATTGGGTTTTGAAAGCCATATTCTAAAAGACTGTTTAGTTGAGTAGCATATACATCTGAGTTTGTGCGTTTATCACCTGGTGAATCGATCGACTGATCAGCTGGTTCGATCGTAGTTCTGAGTAAAGAACCACTGTTTGCTGTTCTCATTGTAGTCCGGGCATATATATTCACATAGGAAAATTGCTTCGTGGATGCCTGTCACAATCGAACTGTTCCTCTCAATTTTAGTGGAAAACATTAAAATTTGAATCATATGATTATTGGCCACGAGTAAAATATTCACTCCGTTTGTCTGCGATTTGATCGCATAGCAGTATTTGGTACTTCGCGTTCACGGAAATGTGTGATATATAAGAACCAAACATGTAGGATGAATTCACACAAGTCCATTTATCATCCGCCTAAACTGTTACTTGTAAAAGGCCCTCAGTTACCCAACCCGTGGATGGTCTTATTTTTGTTGACCACTGAGCATCCCACCGTAAACAATCGGTACCTTATAAAATTTATACAACACAGTTGTGTCTAAATTAAAGAACGGAAATCGGGGTGTAGATTTCCATTGAGTTTATACGCATTCATACTCAATGAAATACATCGATGAAATTATTGAGAAAACGGTAACGTTGATAGAACAATGTAATCTGGAAAAAATTGTCCGTTTCTTAGTTGAGTCCAGTTCATTTTCGGATTAACTGCGATTGAATTGTTCGCGCTCAAGGGGTACTTATCAATCAATGATTTATCTGTTGTGTACCCAGAATATGCACTTCGAACGCGAGTTGAGCCCAACACGTTTCAGATGGGGCTTTTCAGCTAAGACAACTCAAGCACACCTTCAACATCGTGGTCACTTGTCTCGGTGTTACTGGTCCCGCCAGCGCTTCTTCATCCAAGTGGGGTGGTTGAAGTCACTCGCAAACGTTACCATGGTTTATAAGCCCACCAATTGAGTCAGATGGCCAATATCCGGCTTGCCTCGGACCATTGTGTTTGCTTTTGGACGTACATCCCAATCCAAATCATGAGATCTTTGCTGTCCGCAGCTTTTTTGTCCTAAATCTGGGACAAAACAAGTAATTGGATGTTAGACAAAATGGACGCAAGCCCGACGACGGAAAAAACCATGCGTAGGCTAGACACTGTGGTGTTTGGTGTGCGCGCGCACAAGTTTAAGGCATACAAACGTGCACCAGACCAGCCCAAAAGAGACGAGACGAGACGCACCAAGACGGTGTGCGTACCTCGGAGTGTACGATTGGGCCATTGGCCTGCCAGACTAACCAGGCTTTAGATCACAGAAAACAACAACGCTTGCATCAGACAAAAGCACGCTGAACCTGGTGTCTGTACGCACACGCACCAGATCGTGGATGTGAGCGCAACGCTGAAGGGAAAAGAAACAGAGGGGAGCGAGAGACTGATAAAGAAGGTTTCCTTTTTTCAGCGAACCTCGTGAACGGGCGACGTGTTGTTTTCATTCTCCTCGTTTTTTCGTGTGTGTGTGTGTGTGTGTGTGTGTGTCTGCCGTGTGTGGTTGCACCCGGGCATGCATGGGCTTCAGCGCGGAAGCTGGGAGTAACTGTTTGTTTGGTTGTGCGTGCGTGCGTGAGAGACAGAGATATCAGAAAAAAAGCACTCAAGAGACGTCACGTACAATTCAAACCAGATGAAATAGAAGCAAGTCACCAAAAAGTTTGGAAGTACGAACCAGGGCTTTTGTGCCAAGACCAACACACACACCATGATTGAGTGCAAATTTGTCTACGAATGTGCGTGTCTGATGTTCCCTCGATGTGCCTGTATTGGATGTAAGACCACTGTCAAAATGACACCATTAGATATCCCCCCGATCACCACGAGCCCCAACACCACCTCACAACGTCAAAAACAAACCGATCGTGGTGGGAAGCGGCTAAAAGTCAATCGGCACGGAACAACCAACCATTTGTCCTCTCGCTCTTGCTCTCGTTGTGAAATAGTCAGTTGAACAGTCGTACCCAGACAGTAACGGGGAACACCACCGGATGGTGAGATGAAATTAATAGACATAGCGATGCACAAGTGATATGCGCATAATCGGATTTGATGCAATGCCTGGAAAAAACGATGCTATTTTGTGAACAAAACACTCGAAAAGTCCTATACAGGGTATTTTCATCCAGGGAATTAAACACAAAAGCCAATTTAGACATGCAACACCCAGTTATATGGTCCGGTTGAAATACGTTTCACAATTTCTCCCATTAATTGTTCACTTCTCTTTCACTGCCCACGTTTGTCCTCCCCATAGTGCGATTTGGTAGCCTTTGCGTGCATGTATTCACCAGAGATGAGAAACAGATATAGAAGGGAAATAGTATTTGCAAAATAGCACGTCCACATTTGTAATGAATCAATGAGTTCGAAGAACAATCTGCGGTGTCCGTTATTCTTCGAACCAAGTGACATGTTAACAATGCACGCAAAAATAAGATAGACAGACATATCTATCATAAAAATAAGTTTGAAATGAATTATGTTGGCGTATTGAGGAATACAGAAGTGGCAATTTGTATATAATACACTAGAGGTGACCACAAAATAAACTCTAGTTTGATTGATGATTGATGAGCGTTGTGTTTTACCAGAGAGGTCCTAATCTTTTCACTTCTTTATCTGAATAAACAGTCCAACAATCAATTTTTAGGAAGAAATAATCTACCACCCGTAATGCAGTAATGTAAAGAGGAAGTTTGATCAAACTGATTTTTGTTTTAACAAAAGCTCAACAGATCAACTTTGCAACATGCTGCAACTCACCCGTACTCGATATGAAACGCATATGGGAATTTTGAGACGGAAGGTTCGAGGAAACAAAAATACTTTACGTGTCAAAGCAGGTGATGTGAGCGTTTAAAAGTTGCAACCAATTCGTTGTGCATTGGCTTTGACGAAGCAGAACAGAAAACAAAATAATTTGAAAAACAGACTATATTTGGTTGAAGCCGTGAGGTTTCCATGTTCACGAAGCCAAGAGGGCCTTCAGTAAATTTATCAAACAATGATATTTTTCTTCTTTTCTACCGTGGTGTCTGTCCGAAGGTGCTGAATTCGGGCATACGGCAGATAATTATAATACTTCATGTGGGTAATGGAGGATTTGGTTAAGTTTCAAATGACAATTCGTCGTGTATATAGCAAATGAAGCGTGAACTGAAAAGCTCGGAAGCACTGGACAGCTGTTTCGACCTGGTTGGGTCTCATCAGCAGTGCGAATCCATCGACCCGACTGGGGATCGAACCCGGGACTTCATGGGCAGAACGCAAGCGTGCTACCCACTACGCCACCNACTCGGTTGGAAACATTCACAAACTGACTGATTATTTCATGTGGGTAATGGAGGATTTGGTTAAGTTTCAAATGACAATTGGTCGTGTATATGGCAAATGAAGCGTGAAGTGAAAAGCTCGGAAGCACTGGACAGCTGTCTCGACCTGGTTGGGTCTCATCAGCAGTGCGAATCCATCGACCCGACTGGGGATCGAACCCGGGACTTCATGGGCAGAACGCAAGCGTGCTACCCACTACGCCACCAGGCAGCTGATCAGACCGTTTTTCATTTTCCATTTACACGATATAGCACAACCCATCTTTGAGAGTTTGTTGCGGGCCACGGACCCTGCTCAACTCAGCACTAGCCTCCAGGGTTATGACTCGGTTGGAAACATTCACAACCTGACTGATTATTTCATGTGGGTCCGTGGCCCGCAACAAACTCTCAAAGATGGGTTGTGCTATATCGTGTAAATGGAAAATTATAATACTATTGTATAAACAAGTGGATCAATTTGAGTGTAAATTCGTTACAGTTAGAAACAGGTGGAGGCCAATCCAAGGTTCTGTTTGAATTCCCTACAGGCTGGTTTTACATCACACTCACAGTAGTTATTAGCACAACACTGTATAGTTTTTGGTCCCGTTTGTGAGTTCCCTGTTGGTTGCGAAACAACCTAAGATTGCGTTTGAACGGAATCAATGCACCTTTATAGTTCATCCGTTTCATTTTTTGTGCGTAGTCATATACGGTCAATCTCCTGCTATGTCTCACCCCTCGAGAACTCGGAAGAAGTGGGTAAATTCCAGGAAATGCGACATAGCCTGTTAGTCAGTCCGAATTGCAAAATAGCAATGTCACCCAATGAATGATTAAACATCGATGAGATCATTCAGTTATCAGTTAATGTTAATGAAAAAAATATCCTTGAAAACAATTTTTCGCTATTTGAATAGCATACGCAGTTGAAATTTATCAGTCAGACTTGGAAATGAAAGCACTAACCTTTCGGAAGATAGGTTGTTTGGACGAAAATGTTANCCTATGTTTTCCCCTCCATCGGCCTCCCGTCATTCCAAGTTGTGTTGTTCAATTTTCCATGAAGTGCTTTGGAGATCTGTATGTGTAACCTCGTATACATACGTCTGTCCCTGCCAACGCGTGTTTTGAAACCTTACGATTTTCATGGAATGTTTACGCCCGTCTGATTAATTGTTGATAGTCTCAATCTGATAGTCAGTAAGTTTTGCTAGTGCAACAAATCCTAGACACATCCGTCGTCATCCGTTCAATCACAAGGCTTACATATACGCATTTTCTGCCCTATTGGCGTTACGTTGTACTCTTTCAAACCCAAGTAGTTTGTTTCGTCACACATGTA
>UZAN01042847.1:22027-37473 GCA_900618425.1 Echinostoma caproni
CATACTTTTATGTTGTATGTGCGGAGGCATTTATGAGATAGATGGGGCAGCCCTACCCAGATCTGCAGAGATCGATTTAACTAAACGATCTGCATCAATGTGGGAGCTGATGTGGGACAGGAGGCGTTCGAAGTTGAAGTCACTAGGTAGGTATAGGTAGGTATACCATTCGTGAGTGACACTCAATTTGGGTTCCTTCTTGGGTTATGGACTGCATGGAATGAAGGACGTATGTGAGGATGATGTATCAGATGGTGTCATCCAAGTAAATTAAACTAGGTTACTGATTCATTGTGCCCTGATTTGAAACCATCTGGATTTAGCAGATAATCACTGCAAACCGTTGCTACAAAGAATGAAATCTAAAAACCAAGCTTCTGGTCTCCAGAGGTGGGTTGAGTCAGTGCAACCAACCAACCGGTTCTTCCGGACGTCCAGTTAGATGTCCGAATTATTGAATAAGTTGAATTATGTAAGCTTGTAGTTGTAATGTTCAATCGGCACGCAGCGAAATCTCTCTACTTTTAGTTCTATTACATTGATTGATCACCACCATTATCCACGTTGTAGTCCAATTTGTTTCCAAAATGGTTGGCAAATCTAATTGCGAAATCTCAGCTAATAATTGCCTCAACTGACCGATTATTTGGTCCCAAAATTTAGTCTAATGCATTTTTTGGACATTCATTTTGATGGTTTAGCTTATGATAAACCATCGATTGCTGCGTTGTGTTGTTCGATTGCCATCCACTAACTTTTGCATGATTTATGGGGATCGACTTTGAAACGCAATGTTAAATAACTATGGGGACAACAGCAACCACGGTGCGATGCGTTACAGATTCCGGATAAAGAACCACTGAACGAAACAGAACGCAGTCGATCTGATGCCACACATGCATGGGTCTCTTCTTATCGTAAGCTTTGGTGACTGAAGGATCGTCGATGTCTAAGCGAATACTTTGATCACCCATGTAAATAAAAGTGCATCGGATCGACTGCGTTCTGTTTCGTTCAGTTCGGTGGGCTGTTCTAAGAATGGGCGAAGTACACTTAAGGTGTAACCGCCTTTGGTTGCAGACATTTTTCAAGCCTGCTTTTGACGGTGAGGGCATGGCAGACCACTGAGATCGGTTCCAACAGGGAACGTAGAAACTGCCCTTCTCAGGGCAGTTGTTTTGATTTTTTGACTTAATCACTTCTCTATAGAATGTATTGGGTTGGGAGAAATTGAAGTGACGGGGGATTTACTTGAATTTTGAACGCACAAGAGAAAAGACTGCATCATTATGTCATTTAGCATATAAGCGATGATAACGTCGTATACTTGGCAATGAACAATTTCATCGATCAACAGAAAAGGAAAAAGCCTGAATAATAATAGGCATTGGAGTGATACGAAAATCACGCCATGTACCAGCTAGTCGACCTAACTGATAGATACTAATGATGTTCATTTCCTTCGAATATTTTTGTAAATCTGCCGGAAGATGGCTGCAGATTATTCTTAGTGTCCTCACATTGGTCAATGTGCTGGCTAACCGTCATCTTGTAAAAACATTTTCTCTGTAATGCTGTGTAATTTGTGAATGTTCTTTAAGTACCAATAATTTTTTCACACTAATTTTCACATGAAATAATTTTTCTGATAATTAGTACCCGCTTTTCACTTTGAAAATATCTCTTTTTTTCAAACGAATGGATTATGTTCTGTTTGGTTCAGCTCTACCGGTTCAGCGAAGAAAGAGCAGTTTGATAACCCATACCATTTTAAGATCATGTAGGAATGGAACTTATTACTGATTGAAAGGGGTTGATGAAAATGATGCCGTTGTATGCATCAGCATCCACTACACCATCCGCATTCTTATGTGTGAAAACTATTTCACAGTGGAAGACTGTCATTAGGACACGTGAACTGGCAGTGAAATAGTTTTGCACCCAATTCAGCATATGTGGCTCAAATGTATTGAGTAGTGCGCACCATGGAGTATCAGGTCGAGATTTTCCCTTTTCTTCCTTTGGTAGTGAAGTGATGCGGACATTACACCATTCATTAGCTAGTCCACCTGACTGACTGTAACCGACCTTATCAACAAATCCAACATAAAAATGCTGATATTCATTTCCGTCGACTTATCTTACACTTCTGCCGGGATATTACCACAGTTTATTATTAGAGTCCCCACAGTGGTCATTAATTTTAAGCTCAGTCTGCTTGTGAAAAAATGTCCACTGTATCTTCATATCATTTGTCGATATTTCCCACGCAACAATAATTTTCTGAAAACGAGTAACCCTTTTTACCCAACAGATCGACTGTGTTCTGTTTCATTCAGTTCGGTGAGCTGAGCCAGGAATGGGCGAGGTACACTTGTGGTTTGGGTTGCTAGGGCATTGATGACAGCCAGCCCATTGACGCAAGTTCACCTCAAAAACTCCAACCTCTGTCACTGACCAAATATTGTTATTCAGATCCGTGATACACGTAATGAAAAGTACATCGCTCGGATTGCACCATAAGCACAAAACTCTGGTCATAGTAACTGTAGTTAGCTTTCATTATTGGGCTATCGTCAATGTTGAAGTAACTACGACCAAATGTACTTTAGCTGTAGTGCGCACGAAACAGTGTCACTGCTCATGCTTATCGAGTGGTGTCTAGCTTGGTTGTTACACGCGAATAGCATGGCTTCACCGATCCACCGATTCGACGTCGGTCACAGAGCTCGACAAGATNGTCACAGAGCTCGACAAGATGCTCGACTAAGTTCTGCTTCATTTCAACACAGAAAGAGCGTGGGAAGACAGCCGGTCGATTAGGGGGTAGAAAAAATGTGTGATCAATTGACCAATGAGGTGTACTGAAAGGAAGCGGATCCAACCACCGCGTTCTTTCTCAATTCAAATTGACGGTTTCGCAAATGAAAACTATAGTTTCTCAAATCTAACTTGAAATGGTACAAAACAACTCCGTCGTAGAAAGGAGCGTACCTTCAAAATACATTAGCCCAACGAGGTGCGATCTCTTTCTAAATCCATCAGGGTTTCCCTTCGTATGCTAAACTTTTTGCTCGCTCATGNCGCTCATGCTCGGCTTGAAAATAAAGGTAGTCGAGACACCTGGTAAGCCCCATCTGAATTTCTGGCGTCGAATCCTCACACCGCGTACCTGCTACGTGGCCGGTGATGGTCTGAGTCAGGGCTTCAACAACAATGAAATCTCTCTCACTGTTCTGCCTAATGGATATGAATTAAACATGACCTGCCGAAATTTATCAACAGTTGACCCGATTAAATTCTCACAAGTTCACCGGCCCTGAAGGAGTCTCACCCGTTGTCCTGAAGCCATGTGCTATCTTCCTGTACTTACCTGTATTGTGTGAACTTTTCAACAATTGTATTTTGCAGCAACGAATTCCCAACTGCTGGAGAATAGCCTCAATCACCCCAGTACCGAAGAAAGGACCCTTAAATTTCCGTCCCATCGCCTGCGCCTCAGTTGTTTTGAAGGTGTTTGAGAGGCTCCTGGTTAAAATCCCTGTCCACAAAGTTCATATTAGTGACCCAAACCAGTTTACAAACACCCATCCTGGATGCCCTTGCTTATCTCTCTCACTTTGTATTGCCTAATCCGGATAGAAAAGAAAAAGAAAAGATTGATAGATAAACATTGCTAAATACCCTCTTTTCTAGGGGAGTTCACCCCCCCCCTAAGATTGAACTCTTGGCCAACTATTTCTCTAACCACCAGCAGTTCACACTTGCAAAGGTCGTACACCTTCACTGCTGCCCTCCTCAAAAGGCGTACTGCAAGGCGCCATCTTATCCCCTTTTCTATTTTACATTTCCTTTATGCCTGTGAGCCAGTCTTCTCTTCGTGTTAAGTATGCAGACGACATAATATTCGGAATACCCTTCCCCAACTCATCATTCCGAACCACTCTACAAGAAGACATGTCAGAAATAGTTGAGTGGTCTTACAAAAAGAAACCTCTGCATGAATCCCCCCCCCTAAATGTAATGACGTAATTTTTCCCCTTTTGGAAAGTCAAAAGTATGATTAATTGTCAAATGCAAGCCCGCCTTTATCTATTTTCAGTGACCAGATGGCTCAACAACCGTCTGTCATATATCTTGGCGTTATTTTCAGCCGTAACCTCACCTGGTATAACCACGTCTCAAACGTTTTCCTAAAGATTAAGAGACTCACGTTTTATATTTCACGTTCTCAATCACTTTATGTCCCAAATCCTCTCGTAAAGCGTTTTTTTGCTTGCGTTTTGCCCCACTGGCTTTGTGGGTCCCCTGTTATCTTCCCCGGTCTTTTTAACAAGGACCTCAAACTCAGTTCCCGATCCCTCAAGTCTCCGTCGGTATGCAGTCTTACACCACGGGAGCATCTGGTACATCATGTGATGGCACACCAACTCAAGTCCTGTAAAACATTCTCCAGTAAGATTTTATCTGACATTTCCCATTCACTTCATTCCGAGCTTATCCGGTGCCTTTCTTACACATCCACCCGTTCCAGTCACAAACTTATAAAGACACGTACTGCAGCTTACAGGTGCTCTGTTGTATTGTATCCCGCCAGATTTCTTACAAACCATGAACTAGTTGCAGAAAATCTGCGCAAAATGCTAAACTAAACCAATCATAAACACCCTGGTATGCCATTGTGTGGTGATCGTGCAACGAATACTCACGCACCGCGGTACAGCTTCCGGCTAACCAATCAAGAATAGAATAACCGACCAATCCTGTGGTCCCGATTGGCATCAACCAGATTGGCCGAATACATGAAGGTATAATAATAAACCACACTGTCGCCGATTGGACGTCCAGCAACCGACCAATAACTGTTGGTCGCATGTGATATATATTTGCGTGCTTTTCTCAATAGAATCATCTGTATCCACAGCTCGTCTTGGTTTTACCTTGTGTTGCGTAATTCAGTGGGTTTTCAGTCCGAGTTCAAGTTCGCGCTGTTCAATTCCGGTTCCTATTCGATTACTACACATTGTTCGTTTTGATTTTGCTGTCTTTTTCATTTCTTTCAAGTGACCTATCATGTTTCGTATTTTTTAATTTGCTGACACACTGTGGTTATGTGGTTGCTGAATATCCACCCTTACAGATGTATAAAGAGAATTATTGACTTGACTTGACTTGAATCAAAATGTCCCTTCCAAAGGAAAGACATATTTAGGTGCAG
Source organism: Echinostoma caproni (assembly GCA_900618425.1). Lineage (NCBI taxonomy): Eukaryota > Metazoa > Platyhelminthes > Trematoda > Plagiorchiida > Echinostomatidae > Echinostoma > Echinostoma caproni. The sequence goes on from UZAN01042847.1 coordinate 27,246, forward strand.
AAAACAGACGTTTTTTTCCAAACACCCGAGTGAACAAATGCATTCAGTGTCCCATGTATTTCAAATTTTATTTAAGTCCTACTTTGCGTCGTGGAGAATTGCTCAACCAAATTGGAAGGTATCTTCCACCTGACTTTACAGCATCAGAGAGGTCTGTCCGCTTTTGTTCCAGGGTGTAGGTCTCACTCCTTGTGAGTTTGTTAATTCCACCTTTGTAAATGTTCTTTCAAGCGATGGAATGACGCAACAACCGACAATGAGCATTGGGCAGTTGTTTCGTTTCCGTTGGGTCTCATCAGCAGTGCGTACTAGTTTGTGTCTTGCCGGAGAGAACTTTGATTGTGTCCAAAAGAAGAACAAACAGCTAACTGGTACTGTTTTCGGTCAACAACCTATCCGACACGATAATTTCACCAAAATGCGAACAGATTTAAGGTGTCAGTTTCTGATTTATGTTTTTGCAATTTAGGCTCCATCAGCTATAGTAGTGTGACGGCGATGCTTACCATTTGTTACCAACCTGTGACATCTTCTGTTTCGTTACTTTTCCTATTCGTCCGACGCTGGATGCAGGAAGATCACGCAATCAGTCAGCTGATCGAATGAGTTCCACACAAGATTGTTGGACGAACAGACCGAGACCTTTCGAGGGTCATATAACAACAACGCATGTGCGCAGGCCCGGACTCAATTCACTCATTTCTGCTGGGATTGGGTCAACAATCCGGCTGGTTCTCTCAGTTGGATATGCCCATCGGCGGAGAATGAAAGCGAGCTCATATCGACATTCGGTTGTGGCCGCATTTAGGTATGATCATCAAAACCAAAATTAGGGCACAGCGGTAAGATTGACCTCGAATGATTTCAGTGGGTATGACACCGCAGGCTAGGGTTTAGTGCGTTTAGAGATCGTTAGGGATTTTCTCATTCGGATCGGTGACCGGCTGCCAGCCGATGCGCGATGGTAACAACCACATGAACAGCCTCTCTCGGCTTTGACGGTTCGGTAGTTCCGTTTGCTTTCGTCTTGAACGCAACAGCGATCATAACTGCATCAAAAACCATGACTCATAGGCAGTGTGTACCACCGTTATCCGTCGTTACCCAACAACCTTTTCACGGATCCAGAGGAAACAATCACTTAACAAAATCCAGTTTCAGTAACTTGTGTTCTTTCCAGACCAGAGGTGAAAAGATATAGCATAAACCAACTGATTATCGCCACATTAAAACCACTAAGGCGTTTTTACTGATCAGAAAGTGGTTCAAATTTGGTGAAACAAGGAATAAGCCACAATTTGATGAAAGGAGATTCATGATGGAGGATCGAAGTAACCAAGGATAAGATCGGATTCCGTGCGACGAGGCACGTGGACCTAAAAGAAGGGGTATATCTCTTTTCAAACAATCCTCACACCCATCCAAATTAACGAAGCGCCAGTTACAACGTGGCATACGTTCGGTATCCGACAGAAGTTTACAATAATGGAGTAATATTGTCATAGGTTTATCTAATTATATTTAACTGTAAACAAGGGAGCTAACCTAACAGAAGCTGTTCACGTTTCCCGACATTGCCCAACAACGTGAATCCTGTGTCGTCCAGTTGGGTGATTGGGAATCAACTGAATTTAATTGGACGTGTGTTTGACTTAATTTATTATTCTGTGAATAGAGGTTTTTTGCTAGTGACCAGTCCCTAGAGAGTATGACAGCTTTCTAATCATACATACATAAGAAAAGTACTGGACCCAGTGAATACTAAGTTTCGGAAGCCTAAATATCCAGCGAATACACGTTCAGAGGCGAGCAATTGTATTCATTGATTTGTCTTCTAGCTTGTACAGGTCATATGAAAAAAATGACATATTAAAATAGGATAGAGAATCACTCATTCCCAAATCGTAGTGATTAGAGAGAGGGGGAGAGAGAGGGATGTGGGATGTGAGTGATGCGATGTATTTCCCGTCCCTGAATCATCACAACACTGCAATCAGGTTGTGATACCTCATTCATCTGATCGATTTTCGACCGCGGTATTTGAAGGGCCTGGGCCAATCTGGTTGGGTGTGAAAAAACGAAAGTCGATTACTTCTGTCGTGGCTAGGGCGTGGAGATGCAGCGATTTGGTTGGATGAGGTGGTACTTGATAGAAGGCGGATTCAGGTTTTACTTGCTAACGTGAGTCTGCTAAGTGAGCGAGAATAGCATTTCCTGTGACAGCTTTTCCATTGTGTGGGAGCGTGGACATTTCTTTTTAGTGCACTGGGATAATTGCCTCGCCGTTCGGTCAATGTAGACTGCATTTCAAACAACTGAAGGAATAGATAGCCAAAATCGAGGCCAATGTAGGTAAACTGTCCTTATTTCATGTTCTCATTATTGGTGAGCCTGTGAATACGCTTGACAAACTGGCTGCATTAAAGGTTCTTCTCACAGCACACACCAAACATCTAATCAGATCAGACTGGTCGTCTCCTTTGGGTGGCAGTTTTATAGATAGCTTCTATTTCGGGGCTCCCCGAACGGGTTCGTGTTTCAGTCTTTCTTCTCGGTTTATTTCAATGAGCCTTTCAGGGTATCCGTTCTCCGTGTGACTATTTATAATCTGATCAAGTTCCTCTGTGAACGTGAATTGGGAGGATATCTTTCGTGCTCGTGAGACGAGGCACAGAATAAGGTTATGCAAAATACATCTTTGATAAATCACTTGTAGAATTTATTCTTCCTAACTTCGGATTCCAATTCGGCCACGAACGCATCCGCTAGTATCGGACTTAGTGTAGAACCCAGCCCTCTGACGATGCAGTTTTCCGTTGAAATAGAAACCAAACGTTGAAAGTGCACTTCAGGGGCAGTTGATTTATTTTTACTACCGGTACTTTTATGTCGATTCCATTTAGTTACAGATGAAATCAACCGTTTATATTAGTGGAACCTCCATGTATAATGACAGCGCGTCTTGTTAAAACATTGGATCATCGTTTATCTTCTGTTCTCGGATTGTGNTTGTGTTGATGTATTAGAAATTGCCCTGTAGGCTGTATTTGTCTGTTTGCCGTCGGATTGGCTCCAGGGTTTTCTCCAGCCATTTCGTGGTGCCGTTATACGGGGAGTTGACCACTGATAGAATCGATCGCAATTGTAAATCCGTCTTATGAAGCCTTAGCAACCCATACGGACATGTGATCGTGGGTCCACAGGGTTGAATCGCTTCGAAATTTGGATGTATCTAGGTGCAACTGATTCTTTAAAGAACATAGGTTATCTGTGATTTGCTTCTCAATATGCGTGGTTCTGTCAAACACTTTAGGAAGGTGAACAAATTTAGTTTCATTGGTCAACATATCTGACGTCTAGTGAGTGTTATCGTATTTCTTCATGATTACGATTCCGGCTCCCTTATCGGGCTCACTTAGTACTATGTTGTTGCGTCTCTCCAACCTGTCACCGAACCTGGCCCCACACTGCGTATCCTAATGATCCCAGTTAAAAGACAGTTGCAAACAGTGCAAGCCTTTATTGATAGTGCCAGCCAAAGATGGATTGAAAAAAGGAGAAACGTTCGGTGCTGTGGGGTTGATCACACTCCATGGTCATTTGTCCCGAATCGGGGTTACGGGGGTGGCGATAGAGAGATTGCCCAAACCAGGTTGCAGTTGTCTGTTCGCCACCCTGACGACGACGTATCTAGGACCCTCGAGCAAACACTGGCACGTTCTCCCGGTGGTGGCTCATCCCAATCCATTTAAAATTCAAACCGCTAGAATTCTCAGGGAAAGAAAATGCTTCCCCTGACAAATGTCATTTCATCTTCTGATTGCATTCTGTTCGTTCAAGTGTTTTCGAGAAAGTGGTCCGGATGACAGGGATTGTGCTTATGACATTGGTAGTACCACAGCTTCCCTCAGTCGAACAAGGAAGCAAGTTGCCGCAGAAAGCCATCCATTTAGAACACAATCTAAATCACACCTCAATGCCACTTTCCATCACGATCTGAACGCTGTGTGAACAATCAGTCCAGATTGGAAGTGTGTTCCGTTCTCATTTCGTTGTAAACTTCTGCCTTTTCCGTAAAAACGATAATCTACTAGAAATGAAAGTCAAACTTGAGAATTTCTGCAACTTTCGCATGGTGGGATGATATACGAAACTTCAGCAAACGGTACTCCGCGCACACCGTAACGTCACTATCCAAGATTTTCCACAGGATTAATTCGTCGAATCACTTTTTTGGATTGACAATAGCTCTCAATTATGTCGCAGCTGAATAATTCGTTCGTCGCTTTTCTTTAATTTATTTGTATCGTTAAAGTGATTTCGATGACTGTTCTCTTTCTGTTTTTGAGCTTTCTTTAAATAGAATTAGTTTCACTGCTTTTAACATGACCAAATTTGCCAGGTGCTTTTAATCGCAAAAGGTAAATTTTATATAGCTCTGTGCCTTCAAAAACGGCCACGCGTCTCAAATAACTTCTGCTGAGGAAGTCCCACACACTGCCTTCTCGTGGCGGAAGGGGTTTTCCCATCAAATTGAGAGGACGAAAAGCCAACATCCGGGGGTATAACCGGTTTGATGAACCACTGGTGGGTCACTTAGGGGAGTTGGCCAAAAACCCTGATTCCAAACCAACCAAGAGCAAGCGTACGAACAACACATCTTCCCGGTTGTGGCAGTGGTCACCAGCTCAACTGGGCATCGAGGTGTATTGTTTACCTTGGATGTTTGACCCCGTCCAAAGGGCGTATGATCTGGTGAACCGGACACCGACCGTTAGCGGATTGCGGCTTTTGCACGCCGCCCCGCTGCCTTACGGGTCAGGTTTTGGCTAGCCAAAGGCTCCGGTTGTGGATTCCTCAAGAACATTCACTTGCCTTGGCCTGGGAAACCTGGCAGTATTCCGCCCACACGCAAATCGTGGAACGTCTTTCTTTTTCATGAAGATTACTGTACCATGATTTGTTTAGCAGTCTGGATTCAGGCATGTGTGAAGATATGTAATATAAATATAGTTCTGAAGACAAGTAATGCAGAGGAAAAAACATCTTCGGATAAAACTGGCTAACTTCTTCCAAAAGAACGGAATCGTCAATTTGTTCTATTTCTAAATGTAAAGCAAATCCCTGNATACGGAGACAGAAGAGCAAACAAGTGTCATTGCGTACCACTTCTTGACTGTATCACACTCAGTTCATTGTACCTCGAAAAATGGCTGAGCCACTCACTATTAATTAACAGGAAGTAAGAGAATAAACAATTTGTTCGTGTTAAATTTGGGTTCCGAGCACGACAAATCGGGAGTTGTCACGTCGTGTTTAGATCATTGGTTACGGGCGGTGTGTAGCTCACCGCATGAACTCGCGAAATCAGTCTAAACTGAATTATTGAATAAGTTTGTCGAGTTTGAACTGTGCTCACCTGTAACGGGATACCCTGTGAAAAATTTTGCTCGAATTCAACACAGAAAATGCGTGCCTCGCCATGGGATCTACGAGCAATATCTTGGTCAATGGTATGTTTTTGCGGATAGTTTTTAATTCTGAGCTCTAAGTTTGGAAGTACAACAAATTTATCGCGACTCTCAAGGTCGGACAATTCCAGACGGTCTTAAGACAGAACTAAGAATACCGCAGTGGGAAATCAAGTTCGGAATAGATACTCTTCACCCATATGTACCGATAAAGACATGTGATACGGAAAACTAAAATGTATTTTCAAATTGAAAGTCATGTCTAACGAGTTCGATCAATTCCTCTACTATGTATTCTTTTACTTATTGATTTTACACTTCCGTCTGCATGGCTTATCAATGGTCGGTTCATTGTTGATGGGGACATGCTAAGACGATACATCGCGCCGTGGGCACTCCAAACGCTCGTCACGTTGTGATCTATTCGTTTGTGACCAGTACACCATAAATATCAAGTCATTTGCGTATAACAGCTTCCCTCATTCTTCCTTACAGGTTCAAAAGAAAACGGAGCGAAAAAGATTTGAGATTCTGTTCCCTAGTAGTAAAACTCTTTGATCTTTAGGACGTTTACTTTATTTAGGCAATTTTGCGACCGTATTGTTCATCGATTACAAAAGCCATGTGCGTCGTTATTGCCTTATCCGGTAGCTGACAAAGTGGGAACACATACACGAAAGATGAGATATGCTGTTGTTGGAAGATATGAGCAAGCCTTACAGACACCAGTCAACATGACTGCTTGGCCGTTTTGGGAGGTGTGGATATTACAGCTTCTCTAGGATGATGTTCTCTTCAGCTCACGCGCTAGCAATCACTGATGATAGCTGTTGCGATTTTCGTTCGCCATTAGGGTATTGAACTGGAACGATCGAAACAATTCTTTGAATGAAAGTGGTTTGTACCTCACGTCATGCAAGTCTGACCAGAACTTTCAATCCAATCTCCTAAGGTCGACCTTACTCAGTCCTGATTTCCATCTTAATTAAATCAGCTTGCGGTCTATCCCACGACTGGACACCAGGCTGTGGATGGGCCTACGACTTGCGTCATTTATTCATGTCACCGAGTCAAATGGGTAAGAACATATGAACTCCGCTGACATGACGTTGAGCAAGCAATAAAGCTAGAACGAGAGAGAGAGAGAGTGGGAAAACGAGAGACGCTGAGAATAAGAGCAAGTATGAATGGATAAAAAAACCAATACACCAGTGTCTCCTCATTCCAAACCCCCTTACTCCTTTTCCGCATCTGACTTAGCACACTGCAACGCCGTCACCGAGACGAATTACCACCTACATATACACACATCTTTAAAAACAGACAAGCAGACAAGCATTCAGACATCCAGACAGCGGAGTGTGGAAGACCAGGTTAACAAACACAATCCAGACAATGTCCTGAATTGGGAGCAATCGAGAGAAAAAAACCGGTTTTGCTTGGATGCTATGTTTGTCTGCTTATGTGGTGCCGTTGGTGCTCAGTTTAACTCATTCCAATATCACACACGCTCACACTACTGGTCACATCGTAAGGCTGTGTTTGGCTGGTCTCGCGGAAAAGAACGAGACAGGTCCAATGCGATCCATCCAGCTGTTATTTGTTCCAGACCTTTTTATACCCAAGTCTTTCCCTGTTCTGTTTGTCTGTCTCTTTTATCCGTCTACGGTTGCATCCGATTTTTTTTCGGGTGTCGCATTTATCCGTTCACCCGCTCGAACCGTGCGTGGGTGCCTGTGCGAATTTGCCCCCGGGGTTCGGTCGGTCCGCACATAGCACCGAGTGCATACAGACACACAAGCATGTAAAAACAGACATGTGCACGCGTGCCGTGAGCTTAGTGGTCCAACGTCACAGAACTGGGTCATTGTAGCAACGTCCGGACCACAGCCACAGCTACAGAAACATTGGAGGAAAAAATTGGTAAGAATGCAAGTAAGAGCAGCTAGTCGGCCAGCGGGCCAACAAACCAAAGGGATAGTAAGAGGCATATATGCCGATAACAAACCACGACACTGGTTTGTGCGCGTGTGCGTATGTAAGCCCGCACGCGCGCGCGCACGGACACACGCACGCGCAAGTGTATCTCACATCACGTAGATGTGAAAAAAATGTCATGTTCGGTTTTTGCTCATCTGTCTACGCACGCGCACCCCGTGCGTTCGTGTTTCGTGCGCGTCCAACACGCAACTGGTGCGTGCGTGCGTGCGTGTCGGCGAGATTGAAAAACTGCGGAACAGACAGCAAATCCAATGAACCAGTTCTGACCATTCCGTCTCGACAATTGAGCACGTTTTCATGTTGGAAACGTGTATACGGTACTCAATTAGGCAATTTTTCACGGACATTTTTTTTGAGTGCAAAATGATGAATGAGAACCATTAGACCCAGATTAGAAAATGCAATTGGTGAAAAAGTGAGCTATTTCGGGTGGAAATAAGGTGTCGATTGGCGACCTTCACCCATTGAATTGAGTTTCATCCGGTCGCTATCTCATATCACTTTGCAATGAGAACACATAGGAGCCTAGGGGCCAGTGTACGAACTGAACATTCTATGGGAGATCCAATACTGGAACCGGATGTTTTGAAGAAATAGTGCTTCATGCGCATCCTATTAAATCAGTCGTCAGATTTTATAACGACTTCGTCGTGCAAATGAAACGTGAGCTGAGAAGCTGGGAAGCACTGGACAGCTGTTTCGACCTGGTTGGGTCTCATCAGCAGTGAGAATCCATCGACCCAAATGGGGATCGAACCCAGGACCTCACACGTATAACACAAGCATACTAACCAATCGGCTACCGGGTAGCTGGTCAGACCGTTTCTCATTTTGAATGTACACAATATAGCACAACCCATCTGTGCGAGATGATTGCTGGCAACGGACATCGCTTATCTGAGCACTAGCCGCCGGGGTTATGACTGGGTTGGAAACTTTCAAAACCTGACTACATCGTACTAAATCGTGTATATTCAAAATTAGCAACGGTCTGATCATCTGTCCGGTAGCCGAGTGGGTAGTATGCTTGCGTTATACCTGCGAGGTCCCGGGTTCGATCCATAGTTAGGTCGATGGATTCGAACTGATGACACTCGACTAGGTTGATTCACACGAAGAATTCATCATCTAAACAAATCAAATCCTCCACTACTCTCATACTGTAAACGGATTATTGAAAATGACCACGACGAGAAAGAACGAAATAAAAGATTTTCCGCGAGGACATCCGCTTGTTAATTGACTTTCAAAAGACACTTTCTCTCCAAGAACATTGAAAGGCAACCGCCGAAATTGTTCGTGGTTCTTCGTTGTTGTGTATAAACCAAGTGATCTACTATGAATCTGTTAACTGCTGGGATTACTTATTCCCATCTGATCATGGGAACACCATTCATGTGTAACGGGTAGTGGGTACGGATATATCTCGACTTATTGATCCAATCTCGTTGAAAAATCGGCGCAGATCTTTAGGGACTTTGTGGAAGTTAATGTAGGTACGGATTACGAATCACGAACGCAAATGAAACACTGAATCATATTTATTTGTACGCTGAAATTACCCGTCACCGAGCCACGGCAAAAGACCACAGAAGTAGTGGTTCCTTTATTGAGAAAAATGGGTGAGGTTTAAAACCTGTATAAAGGATTTGTATTGGTTATACAGGACTCCACCAATGGTCTGCTTGTAGTTATGACAAACAGTTTCTGTCTGGTCTGCACGGCTTCCGATTGCTCGGCAGGACTGGTCCATGGTTCGTTGTCCAGAAATGGTAATGCGTCGCTCCATGGCTGGCACCATCCAGTTGTCTAGGATCACTACAACTATTCTCCCTCTAAACAGCCTCGTCGATTGGACTTGCACTTCTACTTAGTCTTCCCTGCGCCAGAAAGGCATTCTAAAAGATAGGTAGGCGTTTTAGGAGTATTGCACTGTTGGTTTCGGTTCTACGTACCTGGCAATGCCGTATCACCGGACGAGCTTTCTTGGATCTCTACTGTAGAATCCGTAATCGAACTAGGAGGCTCATTCAAATGGATTAGGTTGACGTGGTGTCGATGAACTGTCGCGTCTATGAGGTCTGTGATCTCCACCACTGCTTGGGCAATCTTTCGGGCTACAATTCATTGTCCTGGTTTCAGGTCGTTTCCCCAGAAATACATGACATCACTCGATTCCACGCATTGAAATGAGGATAGTGTGCTTATTGCTTTGAACAGTTTCGCTGGACTTTCTTTGGTAGTATCGTGTGCCGCATTTCGATATTGCACAACGAAGTTGTCCAGGAGTGTCTGCAACTCTGAAATTGTCTTCGGACTTGCAGATCTAATGGTACTCTACCGTTTTCATCAAGTTTTCCACTGCACCGTTTAAACAGGGATAAAGTGGCATTATGTGCAGATATTGACAGCTAATACTATCTACCCCGTTTTTATCTTTGCAGCTGAAAACTGCAACCTGCTGTCGGTCATCAACACTTGTGGAAACCCTTTAGTAGATCCCTTATTACAAAAGAAAAGTTCGATGTACTTGTTAAAAACACCTCCGGCCACTTTGAGTACGAGTCGATAAAAACCAATACATGATAATGGCCGAGGAAAAGCCAGAAGGNTTCTGGCCATGGTATCCACTTCTCCGATTTTTGCGTCTGTTTGTGCTGGTACGCTTCGCAGTTATTGGCTGTTCTACCGATGTCAAATTCAAAATCAAAGTTTTATTGTGGGAAATACTTACAAGCGGTTGCTTTTCTAGTCCC